>JAWPHD010004468.1:0-187279 GCA_037043455.1 Cyrtodaria siliqua | reverse complement strand
TGAGTGTGACATCTACATCTATGTACATGAATGCGACTGTGTCCTGTGAGATAATAGTTCATCTAAACATCCGGTGACGGAGTGTGACATCTAAGTCTAGGTACATGGCTATGTCCTGTGACGGAGTGTGACATCTAAATATATGTGCATGGCTATGTCCTGTGACGGAGTGTGACATCTAAATCTAGGTACATGGCTATGTCCTGTGACGGAGTGTGGCATCTAAGTCTAGGTACATAACTATGTCCTGCGACGGAGTGTGACATCTAAATCTAGGTACATGGCTATGTCCGGTGACGGAGTTTGACATCTAAATCTAGGTACATGGCTATGTCCTATGACGGAGTGTGGCTACGTCCTGTGAGGGCGTGTGACATATAAATCTAGGTCCATGGCTGTGTCCTGTGGGGAGTGTGACATATAAATATAGGTGCATGCCTCTGTCCTGTGAGGCAATTTTACATCTAAAGCTGGGTACATGGCTATATGTCCTGTGAGGGAATGTGACTTCTAAATCTATGTACATGGCTGTGTCCTGTGAGAAAATATGACATCTAAATATAGGTACATTGCTGTGTCCTGTGAGGCAATTTTACATCTAAATTTGGGTACATGGTTGTGTCTTGAGAGGGAATGTGACATCTAAATCTAGGCACACGGCTGTGTCCTTTGAAGGAGTGTGACATCTAAATATAGGTGCATCGATGTGTCCTTTGAGGAACTATGTAATCTATATCTAGGTACACGGTTGTGTCTTTTTGAAGGAGTGTCACATACAAATGTAGGTTCATGGTTGTGTCCTGTACGGAAATGTTACATCTAAACCTAGGTACACAGGTGTGTCATGGACGGAGTGTGGTATCTAAATCTAAGTATATGGCTTTGTCCTGTTAGGAAATTTGACATCTAATTCTGGGGACATAGCTATATGTCATGTGAGGGAATGTGGCATCTTAATCTAGGTAGATGGCTGTGTCCTGTAAGGGAATATGACATCTAAATCTAGGTACATGGCTGTGTTCCGTGAGAAAATGTGACATCCAAATTGAGGTACATGGCATTGTCTTTCGAGAAAGTGTGACATCCACATTGAGGTACATGGCGTTGTCCTGTGAGGAAGTGTGACATCTAAATCTAGGCACACGGCTGTGTCACTGAATTAGTGTGACATCTTAATCTAGGCACACGGCTGTGTCACTGAAGTAGTGACATCTTAATCTAGGCACACGGCTGTGTCACTGAAGTAGTGACATCTTAATCTAGGCACACGGCTGTGTCACTGAAGTAGTGTGACATATAAATATAGGTACATGGCTGTGTCCTGTGACGAACGGTGACGTCTAAATCTAGGTACACGGCTGTGTCCTTTAAAGGAGTTTGACATATAAATATATATATATGGCTGTGACATACAAAGAAATGTAACATCGAGATATAGGTACATGGCTGTGTCCTGTGACGAACGGTGACGTCTAAATCTAGGTACACGGCTGTGTCCTTTAAAGGAGTTTGACATATAAATATATATATATGGCTGTGACATACAAAGAAATGTGACATCGAGATATAGGTACATGGCTGTGTCCTGTGAGGAAGTGTCAAAAAACGAGACAAAATGATGTACAATAATATTATAATTTACCGAGAGTATTAAAGGAGAAAATTAGATAACGCCGAATAAAAATAAAAAAAGGTATTGTAGTCTTGGTTTGGTTGAGACTGTTCATGATAGGTAGTGAAAACTGCTAGCTAGCGATCTCTAAATCTCATGTTTGTACAATGGATGTACAAATATGACTAATGTATTGTTTAAGAATTATGTCCCCTTGAATAATAGAAATATTCAAAGTTGGATATCTCAATCCCTTTTATATATTTGTACATGAAACTGCAGTACTTAGTTATCAACATAAAAATGATTTCAAAACTAAAAATATAAATAAAGAGGTTTAAATAGGGCACTTCAAAGTGAATCCAACAGGAATTTGAACTTATCAATATACATCTAATTTTACAATAAAGCTTTCAATATGTTACCTTGATATCCTTACTAGCTACTTAGTGCTATCAATTAAAATCTCAAATAATCCTGTCAAAGTTGTTTTTCAAGAAAAAAAATCAATGTTCATAATCAATACACAAATGAAATACATGCATATGTGATTTACGTACCTGGTCATGGTATTTGATTGGTATTTGATTGGTCACTACCTGTACAAATTATATTTATAGATTATGCTACTCACAATATTTAATTTCAAGACAAGAGATTTAAACAACTTTTATACAGGTTGTTTACTTTTTAATGGCTGGCACAACCTAGACAATGATATCAATGTAATATATTGCAAGTTATATACAAAAGATAGCCGCGAGAACGTGTATACGCATTTTTTGGGAAAGAGGAGGATTGATAGCAAAGTGATGATTGGTCAATTATTGGCAACCATCTCAAGTAGATCTAGAAGTATAACATTCTAATGTTGTATGTAATAGTTTCGATATTTTGAATGTATCATACTTCTATAGTTGTTATATTAATACATGTTGCGGTTATGATTTTCACTGTTAACTAAATGATCTAATTACAAAGATATAGGACATTTATGCTAATCGTTCGTTCTCCGTCCGTACGAACAGCCCCCAGTTGGATAACCAATTACGCGCTTCTGTGTATATACCACAACACGAATACTATTTGCTCGTGATTTCCACGGGGGCTGTCTCATCATTACAAAGCGCGCTTCACTGAATGTTATTCGTAACATATACACACAGGCTCTGGGTTTTACAACCGCCAGTTCGGAGTGACGAAATCTGCATATCAAGACATAAATTGTAACAGAGCTGCAAGTATGAGATACGAAAATGCTAAATTTACATGTGTACAGTTTCATACAACTCAATATTATTTTTTCAAATATAGATTTTTTAATTAATACAGAATCACTAAAATGCTCTATGTTATCTTTTAAATCATCATGTATACATGTGTATCTGTACATTGTTTTCTATACGAAAACTAATGTGTATATAGTATAGCAGCGTCCCACTGATCAGTACATGAAAAATGCTTATTAATAAATGCAGACAATTCTCAAGTTTTTGCGTCGATTCAGGACGTTTCGGCACCAAACCATTTCGACACCTAGACGAATCGGCATCAATTTTAATTTTTACCCTAGACGTTTCGGCACCCATTTATATTTGAGTATTATAACGAAGTAAAGAAGTAAAGACAATTAAATATTTTCTATAAGATCACTTGTAATTCAGTTGATTGCGTTAACGGCAACTCCGAAGCGGTTTTGAGCCTGAATACAAGTAAAATATGATCATAAATAGGGCCCATATGATAATCAATTGTAAAATTTAAGTAAATATGACTTTTATATTATATTGTAGCATGGTCACTGACATTCCCTTGGTAATAGCTCAGGTGTAAATCGTTTAATTGAAAATACTCGAATATGTTCCCTTTAACATGTATAATTATGTATACCTAGGACCAAATAAAAACTTATCTGTATTTGTACAGTATCTTTTAATTCTTCACTTTACCTTCCTGCCATCTCCATATCGACGACTACAGGTATGTGACTTGAACAAAGCCTCCACAAACTAACCCATTATTAACAATCGTCTACATATAACGCATGCGTTATACTTTTCTTGTTCATAATGAATTAATAGTCTCCTGTTCAAAAAGAGAGTGGACCTTTGGAGACGACCGAACACGATAGATATGAAATACTGCAGTCTCGGTTTGATTGAGACTGTTAATGAACGGTAGTGAAATATTCTTGCTACCGTTCACGCCCCTAGCCCCGAGTCAAGACATTGTTTGTCATTATATTTGCTGAAAATCTGAACAAAGATCTTGGTCATATTAAGTGTTTATTGTCAAGTTCAGGGTGGAAGTTTGGTTGGTAGATTTTATGCTTGCAGTGATTGGTAACTTTTCTTAATATATCCAGTGTTACATTGCAAATAACGTCCATGCCTTTAATAAGCACAGCCTATTGATATTACCTAACTGGAATGATTGGAAGTGTTTGAAACATGTTTCTGTAAATAAACCGTAATGTTAAGCGAAGTATCACTAGAAGAGCTTATTGGTTTGGTTTATAACAAATCAATGCCCGAGCGAGCAATCAAAAGACTTACTCCGGAAAAGGCCTCAAATGGCTTTTACCGGTCATATAATGTAGGTAAACAACTTCGTGAACATTCTCAGTCAAACCGAGACTGCAATATTTCGTATTTATCGCGTTCAGGCCGTTTCCAAAGGTCCACTCTCATACTCTTTTGTCTACAATGTTCGGCACGAACAACTTGAACAATGAAAATAAGTGTTCCGTAACAATGACCATTAGTGCTACGTAACAATGACCATTAGTGTTCAGTTACGATGGAAACGTTCGATAGGTTAAAAAGGGATGGTTGGCCTACCATGTTTGAACCGACATGGAAAACACTCGGACCATATCCGGATAAGAACAATTGCGTGTGTGTGTGTGTGTGTGTTTGCTTTCAGTTCCGTGTGGTCGTTTTGCTTGAAATATAAATAACTGAAGCATACTATGGGAAGCCATAACCGTCATAATGTGGATATTTACAAACCATTCAATGACAGGCCATTTAATTTAACATGAAGTCATTTGATGACGTACATATTGATTCGATGCTCTCTGTTCATTCGTTACAAAGTGAATTGATACGGTTCGAAGTGAAATGATACGGTGTAAAATTTCAAACCATACGACGCAAATAGAAAGCATTCAGTGCAATGACAAACCATTTGACAAAACAACTAATGCAATACAATCAAATACAAGTCGGTACGATGAAAACTTAAACGATTCATCGAAAAATAGCTAACTCTGGCACTAGTCAGGAAATACCTTCTTGGGGTATTGTTGTATTTTATTTCATATGTTCATTTCTTTCTTTTTGTGCTTTCTTTATATTAAGCTCACTTTGTTTATTTTAAAGTTGTTATCCCGCCAACAACAGCGAATTTTTACAACAAATGTACACCGTTTATAATCCTGCTGAAGGTATATATATATATATATATAACTTACATAGTGTGAGAATCCAAACTCTATAGAAACAACATAAACGGCTTTAAACAGCCAGGAAAAAGCATATCTACAAGAGAAACGACGCAGATTCAACACAACAGACGTCTCTACACATAACGTCTAGGCAAGTCCACACTCTAATGTACCTAGCTTTATCGGGATTCTCTGGTGGCTTATGGCGGAAATACAAACACACACATGCACACACGCACGCACGCACGCGCGCACGCGCGCACGCGTCATTGAACGATAGTTTAAAATGGCGTTAAACCATATATATACTTCAACAGAAAATTTAACAGTGGTTGAATATGCTGATGCTACTCTTCTTTTTTACCTCAGCGGAAATACTCAATGAATTGTTGTTGACATAAATTATCCGGGAACTTGCATACGGAGTTCATTGCAATGCATTTGCGCTTTCCACAGAAGCATACATTATTTACAGAAATAATTACACATGTACAGTATTTCCGCTCAAATGTTGTGAAACAAATAAGTGTCGTACAGTGACCTATTTACAAATTTTGCAGGAAATATGCAAAATTCAGGAAAACAAAACCACGAGTATATTCTTTGATATCTACTTCATAAGCCATTTTAGTACATTAACTTCTGGAAGAGAAGACTCGAATTGTTCTTAAAATGTTGGAACTTGAAGCGTTCATTGATTTCGCGAGGAGTTCGTCAAGTTCCATAGATTCAACCAAGATTTCCCGTTGATTTGGGCGTTTTCTACTGAATACATTCAATTCAGATTTATTCATAAATATAAAGTTTTAAAAAGGATATATAAATCAACTTACGGATTTATGTCTACCCATCATGTGGTTTGGACGTGTTAAATCCGCCATGTATTGCTCAAAGCATTGCTTATACATAATACGTTTCAACAAGCACATGAAGTGTTTAAGAATAAAGTTTTGTAATAAACTATGAATAATTTTATTTATCATTTGCAAAAAAGAAAAAAAATCGCTAGGGGCCTGCAACCACGTGGGATGTGCTCACTTATTCGTTTTTTAGTCCTAAATGATAGATTCGTTCAGTGTTTTATTGCTATGCATGCTATGCGCATTCTATGCAATCAAACACTGAACGAATCTATCATGTTTCGTTCAGTGTTTGATTGCTATGCATGCTATGCGCATTCTATGCAATCAAACACTGAACGAATCTATCATGTTGAACTAAACATCGTTGTCCATTTTATTAAATCACCAACGTTGTATCAAAGAAACGTGCGAAATCTTGTCTTATATAATTGTCCATACAAACTTTGGACTTGGAAATGCCAAATATCAATGCCTGTGATGTACACTACACATTTTAATACAGAAAACATCGAAAACGTATAATACAGGCAGAAACACGTGTCTATTCAACACTCTGGCGAGCCTCGGAAGCACATGTGCATACATCTTTCTGAATTGTTTTCGCTATCTTTCATTAAATTCAACTTAGAAATCATTTCACGGAATGGGTCGATATTCCGGACGTTCCGTGTGAGTAATGGTTCAGCACAAGTGTTCAATGTATGAGCAAAAATATATACATTCTGAACAGTACCTGCACATTCTCTGCATATTCCGTCATATTTTGAAGCAATCCCGCATGCTTGTCGTTTTGATAGACCAGTGTGATATTCCGTATGCAAAAAAAATCTGTCTTTCAACGTATTCCATAACCAAGCAAGATGATTTTAACTCTTGCGTTTTGTGAAGTTTCAGACAAAAACAATTGTCTACAGCCTTTACACTTTAGTGTATAAAGTTAATATTTAAATCACTCCTGGGAAATCGGTACACTGCGGAAACAGGTCAGTGCATATGTAAATAAACATGGAATGTTCTTTCCTGTTGCCATATAACCTGTTTGCGTTAGTGCACAATACAACCCAATTGAAATTAATATTTAAAACAATTATCTTCAAAGCGAGAAATATCTCCAGCCCTCTGAATTATTTAAAACGTGCGCGTTTTATTCTTATACACTACAATATTAATATGAATGCCTTGTTTTAATTTACCTAAGGAGAACACATTAATGTGCAATTTAAATGAAGTTTTACCCATTATTTCTCAGGCGTAGAAAAACAATACAAACTGTTTCAATTATTATTGACTAAGGATCTAGGAAGAACACAAGAAGACACTTTTGTAGACGTTTGATTTATTTTGGAGAGTGCAAATGTGTAGAACATATCTCGAGATTACTATATGCAGTAATACCCATGCTAGGTATCTGTCTGTAAAGGAACGTTGTAGTAAAATGAAGACATTTTGGTAAAAATTAAGAAAATTTAAGTTTATCCATTTAAAACCTCGCAGCACTATCTTCTTTCGTTCTAATACACGAACCTGTTCTCGCTGCGTGCAGATTCCAGTAAATGGAGATTGGCGGGGGAAAAATCCTGCGTTGGCAAAAAAAAATATTTTCAGAAATTGTTTCAAAATAAATTATATGTTAACAAATGTCTGAGATTCTGACGGATGACCTCGAACTGGCCTTATTAGCAATTTGATGTATGGAAGAAATGAGAGTTACGAACGAAAGATGTTTGGGGCAGCTTTCGTAAATCAAAAAAGAGGACAACTTACGATATGGGCAAGTGTATCAACCATATAAAATAGCTCATGACAATTGATCAAAAAATGTCGAAAGCGTTGCAAAATAATGACAAAATAATGCAAAATAATGATTCTTCTGATATGACCTGTCCATGTGAAGACAAATATGCTTACAAACGTGTATTGTAGTGTTGCGACATTGTCTTGATCATCTTTAATACAAACGCCTTGACCGTTTGTGCAGAAACAATTTTGAAACAGGAAGCACTTGACCGTAGTTTTTTTATTAAAGTATTTCTGACCATCCGCATTTAGTTCATCGATATAATGATGAAATTTCCCTCTTTGTATATTTATAAATGTATTGTCTTTCGGCCTTTCAGTATATCTTGGATAGCAGGTGTTTCTGTCTCAGCCAATCAGAAACGATACAAGAATCTATCGTTCTGCCGTTCTCTAAGTTCTGGTACCGGAACACTTTTCCGTGCTGTAATTGAACATGGTATCGCACTTCTTCACGCATACGTGCAGTATTTTTATAAAGCGTATTTTTTTCTGAAATCAACAGTGTCTGCTCTTCTAATTTGTTTTACAACTTTCTTTCAACGTACATAACACTATGATGAAATGGCCTCAAAAGGGAAAATATTTTTTTGAACAAAAACTATAAGACTGAAAAAAAAAAAAATGCAAACAAAATGCAATAAAACAGTTATGAAAAAAGCAAATAAAATGATAAAACGGTTATACGGCATTCACACTGGTAAACGGGCATGGAGCACCGGCACTCTCGACTTGGTCTCGATTGTCTTACATGACGTTTGCGACATTTGTTGGTGCCCAATGCCCTGTTACCAGTTGGTACTGACATCATTCTTTTCCATAAATATATCTCTTAAATTGAAATCGTTGCGTATACAAGCTTGTTGGTGTAATATTCATAATTCCAACAAGGGGACATAGCTCCATCAGCATATATACTAGTTAATATTTCTTTTGATGTTAGCATCTCCACATCATATGAACTCTGCTTGCAATCGGTAACCAACAAATTAAACATCACGTGGTCCGAGTATTAACTTTAATACCCCATACAAACCCTTCTCCAAGAAGCGAAAACGGGGTTTGCTGTGGTATGAAATTATACTTTAATTTTGTCTTAAAAAGTTTGTATATTGTAAAATTCAAACATTTAATAGGTAATTTTAAACAGGTCATTTGTTTTTCATGAAAAAATGTTTTTAAATATGTTTTATTGTCGAAATATCCGTTATAAAATCCTGGTAATATAAGCTTTCCCATCGCTTAATGGAATTAAAGCGTGACCACGTAATGATAAAGAACACGATCATAACCAATGGGAAATAATTCCATACAAACTCGTCGCAATAATGACGGTATGAGTTATATTTCCAGGCGATTTAATATAATTCATATGGTTCGAATCCTTTGGTAAGTGGTTGGTACAACATTTTTTCCATATATATATAATGTGGAAAACCATCACTTACAGTGTGTAGCAACGCTAAATGTAAAAACGTCGCTGAATGTAAACATGTCGCCAAATGTGTCGCTAAACGTAATAGGGTGGCTAAATGTAAATGCAAATGTTTTTACATGTAAAATCGAGAGAGTCACTAAATGTAATAAAAAAGGAGCTAAATGTAAATATTTTTTGTTGTTGTAGGTGTAAAAGGAAAAAGCGACATACGTAAAAATGTGTGTAGAACAGTAATGTATGTATTGGAAGATGTACATATGTAAATACTTTAACATGTTTAACCCGGTATACGATGAAACACAGGATAGACACTATTCGGTCAGAACAGATTCGTGGTTTCGTTATTGATTTAGTTGCGTCACAATAGGACAATTATTGTGTGGTTAAATGGGTTTTATGTTGTTTGCTGTTATAACTGAGACCCTAGACTTTATATATTTCCAAGTGACAATAACATTTTCTTCCTAAATTACTTGACTGAATAAATGTTTTACTGCAAACTTCACATGTGAATGGCTTCTCTCCTGTATTAATCCCCTTGTGACTGTTTAAACTACTTGACTGAATAAATGTTTTACTACAAACTTCACATTTGAATAGCTTCTCTCCTGTATTAATCCCCCTGTGACTGTTTAAACTACTTGACTGAATAAATGTTTTACTACAAACTTCACACATTTGAATGGCTTCTCTCCTGTATGAATCCTCATATGACTGTTTAAACCACTTGACTGAATAAATGCTTTACGACAAACTTCAAATTTGAATGACTTCTCTCCTGTATGAATCCTCATATGATGTTTAAACTATTTGACTGAATAAATGTTTCACTACAAACGTCACATTTGAATGGCTTCTCTCCTGTATGAATCCTCATATGACTGTTTAAACAACTTGACTGAATAAATTGTTTACTACACACTTCAGATTTCAATGGCTTCTCTCCAGTATGAATCCTCGTGTGACTTTTTAAACTACTTGACTGAATAAACGTTTTACGACAAACTTCACATTTGAATGGCTTCTCCACTCCTGTATGAATCCTCATATGACTGTTTAAACTATTTGACTGAATAAAATAATGTTTCACTACAAACGTCACATTTGAATGGCTTCTCTCCTGTATGAATCCTCATATGACTGTTTAAACAACTTGACTGAATAAATTGTTTACTACACACTTCAGATTTCAATGGCTTCTCTCCAGTATGAATCCTCGTGTGACTTTTTAAACTACTTGACTGAATAAACGTTTTACGACAAACTTCACATTTGAATGGCTTCTCCACTCCTGTATGAATCCTCATATGACTGTTTAAACTATTTGACTGAATAAAATAATGTTTTACTACAAACTTCACATTTGAACGACTTCTCTCCTGTATGAATCCTCATATGACTGTTTAAACTATTTTACTGAATACATGTTTTACGACAAACTTTTGAATGGCTTCTCTCCTGCATAAAAAAACGTATGAAAGGAGAAATATGGAAATCGTCGAACTCGATAAATACAAAAAATATTGCAGTCTCGCTTTGATTGAGACTGTTCATGAACGGTATTGAAAATTAAGTGCTTGCTACCGCTCACGCCCTCTAGCCCCGGGTTGAGCAGAATTCGATATTTAAAATGCAAATAGTACAGAAATTTGAGGCATTCTGAAGATTGTATGCATGTGAACATGGAACCTTCAATGAAGTGTTTTCATACCATTCTATGGCCAGCGGCGTATGGTCCCAGTTTATAACAAAAAGCTTTGCCCTAAACGAGAACAATGGGCGAACTGAACAAAATGAAATTTAGCTGGGAGCAGAGGTTATGAAGCCTGCGTATCACAGGTAACAGGCAAAATACTTATTTAAAAAGCAGGCAACATATCCTAAGGGTGATTAAACAGAACCTGTAATCGCTGGAGTAGTGGAACCACCTATTCGAAATTCAAGTAAGAAACCAAACGTATTGGAGAATGTACCACCGATATCTTCAAATATCGGACACAGCGATCTCCAAAGATCGGAACGAATACCAGTTCTGATTGCAAGCACGGGGAGACTGCACAGGCAACGCTATATACAAAAAAACGTAAGAAAGGAGAAATCTGGAAATCGTCTAATATGATAAATACAACAAATATTGCAGTCTCGGTTTGATTGAGACTGTTCATGAGCGGTAGTGAAAAGTGCTTGCTACCGTTCAGGCCTCTAGCCCAGGGTTGAGCAATATTTAAAATGCCAATAGTACAGAAATTTGGGCCATCCCGAAGATGGTATGCATATGACGGTGAATATGGAACCTTCAATGAGGTGTTTTCACACCATTCCATGGCCAGCGGCGTATGGTCCCAGTTTCTAACAAAACGTTTTGCCCTAAACAATGGCGAAATAAACAAAATGAAATTTAACTGGGAGCAGAGGTTAGGAAGCCTGCGCGTCACAGGTAACAGTCAAAAGACTAAATTAAAAAGCAGGCAACATATCCTAAGGGTTATTAAACAATACTCAGAACCTACAAAGACTGGAGTAGTGGAAACCCCTATTCGAAATTCAAGTAAGAAACCAAACTGAATGATTTTATTGATGGAGAACTTGGAAGAACTAATCTTATTAACAACAGGTAATTTCTATACTTTGAAATATTGGATTAAGGTCAATGGATGTCATGCAAATAAATTTGTAAAACATGTTTATAATTTGATGAGACATGATGCTGATGAGGAATCGGATCACTTTATTAAAACAATTATTAGCCTCACTTGGTTTTTATGATGCATTGCTTTTCCAAGGTGTAGGGAATAATCATTTATATCTGTATACAAATTTAAAAAAAAAGAAAAGATTACATGATAACTTTATTCAAAATATGCACTCCCGTTTGGAAAATTTAAGCATCTTAAGATGGGAGCAATATGGTGCTAACACACCAATTTTTAATTTATAGCACAAATTTTTAATTCATATGACATATTGTAACTGACATAGACATTTACCGCATTTCATAAAGCAGATACCAAGGAAAATTTATTTATTCTCCAAAGCCAACTGGGGCGAAATCCACAAGGACACATGCAAACTATCGGAATCCATCATCAACTCAGACATCAACTCAGACGAATCATCATCAATAGAGGACATCTGGGAGAAGTTCCATGATTGGAAAATAGAGTTATTCTATTATATTCTATTCTATTCAATCCTAGGCCCACTCCTCTTCTTATGTCATATCAATGACCTATTTATCTTCCATTAATCTATCTTCCATTAATTTCAAACCCCTGCTGGGGACCTAAGGACAGGCTCTGTCAAATCACAGGTACGACTCTTCGCAGACGACTGTCTATTATACAGGTGCATCAGAACGCAACAAGAATGCAGTTTGATTCCAAGAAAAGTTTGTTTCATACTGAGTATTAATGGCAAACCATCTCACTTCTACCAGAGAACCACAAGATCAACCATATCTAGGAGTAACCATCTCATCAGATCTAAATGGAACAGTCAAATCAACAAAACTGTAAAAAAATAAATAAAGAAAAGCAAACAGCTCCCTGGGTTTCACCAGGAGAAACCTAAAACACTGCCCAATCACCTGCAGAAAAACATCATATCTGGCACTAGTAAGATCTATCCTAGAATACAGCTCTATCATGTGAGATCCATACTACATCAAGGACATTGAACGTATTGAGAAGGCGAAAAGACAAGCAGCACGCTTCATCACCAGGCATTACAAATCCCGAGACGAAGGATGCAAGAGCAGCTCGAATTTCCAAGACAGCAAATCAGACGCAAGATGAACAGACTGACAGATTGACATTCCTCTATAAGGTGGTCGAAGGGCAGGTTCCAGCTCTACCCTGCCATGACATTTTGACACCAGTCCGTGGCAAACAAAACATAAAAGCCAGACAATATAGTGACTTTGAATGTACAAACAATCATAGAAAACCGAATAACAAACAATAGTAAATGTTTTAACACCTTCAAATATAAAACTGAGCTAACAACTCTTTCAAACTAGAGGACATTGTTGTGTGCGCAAAGACAGTGTGGAGCTTTAAGACAGCTCTACAACACTTTAAACATGAACAGTGTTAAATTCATTTCTCTTCCGTTACGATTGATGCCGTCACTGGCCCTGCAATGAACCTATTCAGATTCGGATTCAGGACGCTTCTTTGGGGAGCAGTGTCAACAGGGTCTCTCCTCATCGACCCAGTCCCCGACCAACACCTCTTCATTGTTTTGCGTTTCAGAAAAACAGAATCTTCGGATTATGAACGTCAACTGCCGGAGCATTGGTGGTGGAAAAAGCGCAGAACTCCAAGCAGCCCTCCACTACATAAAGCCTGACATAGTCTGCGGCACAGATTCGTGGCTAAAGGGCATCCAGCCAGGTAAATCTCCAGCCCCCGACGCCATTCAGTCATGCGAAGTATTCCCAACCCACTACAGAGCTTACAGAAACGACAGAGGAACACTCGGAGGGGGAGTTTTCGTCCTAGTACACGAGGATCTGATAGCTGAGGAACAACCTGAACTGGTCACGAAATGTGAAGTAGAATGGGTCCAAGTGAAACTCAAGGGAAAGAAGAACCTCCTAGTCTCCTCATTCTACATGCCCCATCGAAACATGGCTGATGTGAACGAACTACGGAAGTCAATCAACCTGGCGATGAACGACAAAGAACGCCTCACCATTATAGCCGGCGACTTCAACTGCCCCGCCATAGATTGGCAGAACCTCTCTGTACAGCGAGATGCTCAAGACAAAGACGTTCAACAGGCTCTACTTGACCTGTCCATTGACTTCAACCTCACTCAAGTGCACGACAAGCCAACTAGAGAAAACAACATTTTGGATCTTATATTTACCACGAATCCATCACTCATTAAATCCACTTCCAACGCACCTGGTATCTCCGACCATGACATTGTAGTTGCTGATTCCGTTACCAAGCCATACTATGCCAAACAGAAACCCAGGAAATGTTATACGTTCTCCAAGGCCAACTGGGAAAATCTAAAGAAAGACATATCAACCATCTCTACAGAAATCCTACGACTATACCGAAACAATTCCAATGTACACAATCTCTGGGACACCTTCAAAGAAATGCTCAACACAACAATTCAAGAAAACATCCCATCCAAAATGAAGACTTCAAGAAACGCAACACCATGGATCACAAAAGAAGTAAAAAGACAGCTCAAGCGGAAAGCTAGGATCTTCAAAAAGGCCAAGAAAACCAACATCTGGACAAATTACAGAAAATGCCAAAAGGAAACTAAACGGCTCATCCGCAAAGCTGAATGGGACCATATCAACAAAGTTATCAACGAAGGCCTGGAAAACAACAACACCAAACCCTTCTACAACTACGTTAAGTCCAAGAAGGAAGACAACATAGGCATCGCCCCTCTACGGAACCATGGCCACCTTGTCAGCGACTGTAAAGGTAAAGCGGAGATCCTGATCAACCAATTCCAGTCAGTCTTCACGAAGGACAACAACAACCAGCCACCCCCTCCACTCTCCAACCACATAGATGAGAGCATACCCGCACTACATATTGGGGAAGAAGGGGTACTGAATCTTCTAAAAAATATCAACATTAGGAAGGCAACTGGCCCAGACGAGATACCAAACAGAGTCCTCCAGGCGTGTGCGACAGAAGCCACCCCAGCCATTACCACCATCTTCCAAAAGTCAGTTGACACCGGGGAGCTACCCAAGGACTGGAGAAGCGCCAACATTGCGCCGGTCTTCAAGAAAGGGGATCGCCATACTCCAGAGAACTACCGCCCAGTGTCCCTCACTTGTGTCCTATCCAAACTACTGGAACATATCATTTGTCACCATATGCTCGACCACCTAGACAGACACAGGGTACTTACCGACCTCAATCATGGCTTCCGTTCAGGCTACTCCTGCGAGACACAACTAGTCGTCACAGCTCACGATCTACTCGGCTACTATGACAAGAATAAACAGGTCGACACAATGATTCTGGACTTCAGCAAAGCATTTGACACCGTACCCCACCAACGACTTCTCCTAAAGCTTGAGAACTATGGTATCCGTGGCCCCCTACTCGACTGGATTGCCAACTTCCTCCAACAGCGTGAAATGTGCGTGGTGGTGGAAGGTGAGAAGTCCCGACACGTCCCAGTAGGATCCGGCGTACCCCAAGGCACGGTGTTAGGGCCTTTGCTGTTCCTCTGCCACATCAATGACCTGCCCGAGAGAGTCAAGTCCCACATACGCCTGTTCGCGGATGACTGTCTATTATACAGAACTATTAACTCCATCAAAGACCACGAACTCCTCCAATTAGACCTCAAAAATCTACAACAATGGGCGCATGATTGGGGTATGAAGTTCAACGCCAAGAAATGCTATCTCCTCAGCAGCAAACAGAAGTCAAGCTATTTTTACACCATCGACGGCGATATTCTAAAACAAGTTCAAGAAAATCCTTACCTTGGAATTACATTCTCTGATGACCTGAAATGGACTACACATATATCGAAAATCACCAAACGTGCTAACTCTACCCTTGGATTCATGAGAAGAAACCTAAGGCACTGTCCTTCTAGCTGCCGGAAGAACGCCTACCTCGGACTGATCCGATCCAAACTGGAATATGGGTGTGTTATCTGGGACCCCTACCAGCAAGGCGAAATAGACAAGCTAGAGCGGATACAGCGATCATCCGCACGCTTCATCAAGAAGGATTACAGATCCAGACAAGATGGATGTGTGACCGCCATGCTGAAGGACCTGGAACTGGCCCCACTACAAGAAAGACGACGCCACCAGCGGCTGACGTTCCTGTACAAGGTGGTGGAAGGGCACGTCCCAGCTATTAATATTGAGCACTATCTAAATCCCCTTAGGCCTAAACGAACAATTAGAGCTAAGAAATACGAGGACTATATACATAAAAACATTGTTGCAAACCAAGTGAACAATAACACAAAGTGTTTCCAATTAATACAGACAAAAAGTGACAACTTCAAATACTCTTTCTTCCCAAGAACAGTGATAGATTGGAATAAACTCAGTGACAATATTGTGAAGCAACAGTCCATCGAAAGCTTCAAACGTGAATTAACATTACCAGACTAAATTTACGCGCACACCATCCCGTTGAATAAAAGCCAGTATTGGTTACTTCGACGTACCTATTCAGATTCAGATTCAGAGTGTAATTCTTACGCAGTTGACGATTAAAATAACACACCGTTTTAAAAGAAAATATCGAAAATTATAGGATAGCGTGCATATTTACTTGTTTGTTTTATTACATGTCTACCATTTACAAAGTGATGGTTGTGTCCGGTATTACGACAACTAAGTCATAAATCCAAGCAATAATTAGCATTGTGTTAAACCAGCGTGTATGTATAGGGTGGCGTCTGCGCAAATGTTGTTTGCATTGAAAGTGGCATGGTATCCGGATATTGAAAATTCGGATGTTGGTAAGCATCATTCATACACTTAATGTGGCCGTGATATTGTAATTGTAATCCGGTCTGATATCAAATATATTTTTTAATTCTTTTTGTATGTGGCTTTTAGGGATGCTGTCACATGAAATATCCTAATCCTACCAAATGTGACCCACAGGTATTCGGCGCGTAATTTGGTCACTACTTTCCCCCATCTCCCTCTACTACACCCCCCACCCCCCCTCACTCAGCAACCCCCCACACCAAAAAAAACATCATCCAAAAAGTCATTTCATTACATTTTGAAACTTTCCTAAAAAAAAAAAAATCATATATTATAGTGGTTTCTCCTAATAGCGCGGGTTCTTTAATATCGCAGTAAACTCTATTTTTGATGACATCACCCTCAAGCGCCACCTACCTGTGATCAAAATCGCACAATTCATACCAGAAGGTCACACTAATGTTTACACATACATATCGGCAAAATGTCGCAACTTATGGTAAGGCTAAATAAAATTATACCTGAGTTTACTGTAACCCGACCGACCCTCTGAAAACAATAAGAATTTATTTTTTATTTATTTTTTGTAAAAATAATTATGATCACGGCCGACTCATGTGCTCATTGTCCTGCTGTTGGAACTGACCCTCTTCCGGACATGCGAAAAATAAATTAAACTGTCTTACCCCTTTGCAATAATTGCAAGTGATTGGGAAAAGAGCCAGTTGTTGCCATGCCTTTTAGGAAACAATAAAACATACACAATTTCATATTGTTATCTATTGTATTTTTTAAAATACAACATTTTCCCATTCATCAAAGCTTATCGCCACCTTAAATGTAACTTCGCCAAAAAATAAAATAATAAAATAAAATGCCTACCTACCTACCCTATTTTTTTCAGCAATGTTACAGTAAACACAGGTATAATTTTATTTGGCCTAAGTAAAATTGGTTTTCCATATAAATACATAAAAACATCACAATGTGTAAATTTCCTCCACCCCCTTACCAACAAAATAACCCATAACACTTCGTAAAATAAGTTTATAAACTTTGGGGCTCCGTCAAATCTTCATAGGCTTGATGATATTTATGAATGAACTTGTTGTCGTCACGTGACGAGGCTATGTTGCGAACAGAGCACCTGCCAACAGCACCAATAAATTTAGGGGAACTAATAAAGAAGCCCTGCTACGCCTTTTCCTACGGAGTTCCCAAATTGATTGTAGACGCTCATATTGAGGGGATGTAAGACACTTTGTTTTGTTTCTTGGGGAAAGTGTGACTTCTGTCCACGTTGGATACACCTTAAATACTGCTGTAATGTTACAGTTTTGAGGCGTGACTCTGTTTTCAGATGTCCACACTTACAAAGGTCTAACTGCTAGTACAAAAGTTAAAAAAGTAAAGAAAACAAGAGTGTTGAGAGATGAATTGATGTTACTTGCGTGATTATTAAAAGAAACTGTTGAATTTCAGCATATAGTTGTAGTTTTATTGGTAGATATATCCCATTTATTTTATTTAGATTTTTTTGCAATCAATAAACTCTAGTCAGGGCCTCCACTGTTTACTGCGATATTAGAGTACTCTCCCCTGACAACAGTAAAAACATAGCTGTCGATATCGGATAAAATTATTTCAATATTTAATCCATCTAATGTTTTAATACTATGTACAAATACATATATGAGATGTTTGTGAAGGTAACCAGGACAGAAATAATTTTAGATAAATGTTGTATTATCATTTATTTAAACTGCAAACAGTAAGTACCGCGATATTAGGGAACACCATCCTATATTGTACAAAGGTGTCCGAGAATCGCTGATTTTTTTTTGGAAAACATGACTCCACTTTGTTTATGGTCGAATACACGGTCAACTCTTGGACGATTTGCTCAAGCAAGCACTCAAATTTTGCAGGATGGATAGCTCTCCATAGAAACATTAACTAAATCAACTAAACTCAATGGCAATGTGTACCCAGTAAGTCGAGAAGTGAAGAAACTTCTTACTCGACGGAGATGTGACCGTGCCAATTGTCACCGTCATTCACCTCTAAAACACAACTATACACCATTCAACCTGCATAAACATACATTTGTTCAATCAGAAATAACTTATAATTACACATACCAATCATCAGAAAGCTCAATCCGACATCTGGTATTCACAACGGCTGAATATTTCAAACAATTTTCACGTTCACCTGCGCGCTGCCATCTTTGAAATGGTTCCCTACTCGCCAATAGGATAATTACGCGTTTGTATTCATCCTATTGGCGAGTAGGGAACCATTTCAAAGATGGCAGCGCGCAGGTGAACGTGAAAATTGTTTGAAATATTTGTAATTATCCTATTGGCGAGAAGGGAACCATTTCAAAGATGGCAGCGCGCAGGTGAACGTGCTGTATTGCCCAGTCATACTCAATAGAATCTTATTGAAGTTTGAGGTACTGAATGACAATCAGGTGCATCCAGAAATTTTACTAGAGTAGATGCTTGCAAGGAAAAAGAAATGGCCTTTTTGTCGGCGCAAATTAATCTGTTTAAAAAAGACTAGCAGTGTTAAATGTATACTATGTAAGGGGAATAGGAAATACGCAATATCTTTTATGGTAATGACTGACGAGTTAACATTTTACATTTTAAATGCTTGTCCGAAACTTGTTTTTAAGAATACGCATTTGTAAATGTAAATACGTAATCTTTTTTTTATGCCCCCGAAGGGTGGCATTTAGTAACAAATTAATCTGTTTAAAAAAGACTAGCAGTGTTAAATGTATACTATGTAAGGGGAATAGGAAATACGCAATATCTTTTATGGTAATGACTGACGAGTTAACATTTTACATTTTAAATGCTTGTCCGAAACTTGTTTTTAAGAATACGCATTTGTAAATGTAAATACGTAATCTTTTTTTTATGCCCCCGAAGGGTGGCATTTAGTAACTAGTCGCACTGTCTGTCCGTTTGTCGGTACAATCGTGTCCGCTTCATAACTCTGACAATAATGAACGGATTTTCAAATAACTTCGCACAATTGCTCACCACAAGACGACGTGTCGCGCACAAAAACCAGGTCCGTGGCTCCAAAGTCAAGGTCACACTTAGAGGTCAAAGGTCAAAATCCGTTTGTCTGTACACTTGTGTCCGCTTCATAACTCTGACAATAATGGATGGATTTTCAAATAACTTCGCACAATTGCTCACCACAAGACGTCGTGTTGCGATTTTTTTTTTTTTTTTTAAATTTTATTTCATTATTTTTATATATTTCTTTTTTTTTTTTTTTTTAAATTATTTTGAAATATATCTGTTGGTTTCATATTGCTCCAAGGTCAAGGTCACACTTACAGGTCACTTCGGGGGCATTTGTCACTTACTGTGACATTTCTTGTTTTCTTCAAGCGTACAACACTCTTTGTGCTGAAAGCTTATCTTGAACACTGGGACTGTCTGACACTGATTAACAGAGGGTCTAAACACCTACACCGACTTCAATTTAGAGTAGTAAGTACGGCATCCGACTACTATAAATACTCATACTTCCCTAGAACATCAGTTCACTGGAATGCCCTACCCACAGATATCCCCTCCCGTACCCAACATAAGAGTTGTTCAACTCTGCAGTTAGCATCGGAACATGCCTCACCATAAGTTATCACCAGATATGTTTTTATATTTTAACGTTACTAACACAATACTTTCATTCTACTAACATGTCTACCGGTATATCAGATGACACACATCATTCCTAGGTCCCCTGCAGGGTTTTGGAATTATTGGAAGATACATGTAGATACAGAGCTGTAGATAATTTTTTTTACTCCAATGAGTACTTACTCATCAGATTCAAAAATGAATGAGTAACAAGGAATATGTTTAGAGTAAAAATCATTTTTAGCTCTACTGGCCAAAGGCCAGCAGAGCTTATGGGCGAGTTGTCCGTCCGTCGTTAACTTTTGTCTCGTTAAGACGATAGAGCCTTCATTTTTCATCTGATCTTTACCACACTTTACCACATTGTTAATGTCAATGAAAGCTCGGATGAGTTCGAAAACCAGCCAGATCGGCCAAGTAACACCAGAGTTACATGTATGATCCTTGATTTAGTTGAAAATGCTATATTGCTATATTTTGCCTCGTTAAGATGATAGGGCCTTCGTTTTTCATCCTATCTTTACCAAACTTTACCACATTGTTAATATCAATGAAAGCTCGGTCAAGTTCGAAAACCAGCCATATCGGACTAGTAACAGGGGAGTTATGGCCCTTGATTTAGTTAAAAATGCTATATTTTGCCTCAAGACGATAGGGGCTTCATTGTTCATACGATCTTTACCAAACTTTATCAGATTGTTAATGTCGTTGAAAGCTCGAAAAAGTTCGAAAACCAGCCATATCGGACCAGTAACAGCGGAGTTATGGTCCATGATTTAGTTAAAAATGCTATATTTTGCCTTGGTAAGATGATAGGGGCTTCATTGTTCATCCGATCTTTACCAAACTTTATCAGATTGTTAATGTCATTGAAAGCTCGAACAAGTTCGAAAACCAGCCATAACGGACAAGTAACAGCGGAGCTATGGCCCTTGATTTAGTTAAAAATGCTATATTTTGCCTCGTTAAGACGATAGGGGCTTCATGTTTCATCCGATCGTTATCAAACGCTTTTACTTTTTATTTTTTTATTTGTTTTTAATGGGATGCCGAGTTGTCCGTCGTCCGTTGTCCGTCGTCGGCGTTAACTTTTGGCTCGTTAAGACGATAGGGCCTTCATTTTTCATCCGATCTTTACCAAACTTTTACAGGTTGTTAATATCAATGAAAGCTCGGATGAGTTCGAAAACCAGCCAGATCGGACAAGTAACAGCGGAGTTATGGCCCTTGATTTAGTTAAAAATGCTATATTTTGCCTCGTTAAGACGATAGGGCCTTCATTTTTCATCCTATCTTTACCAAACTTTACCACATTGTTAATATCAATGAAAGCTCGGACAAGTTCGAAAAACCAGCCATATCGGACCAGTAACAGCAGAGTTATGGTCCTTGATTTAGTTAAAAATGCTATATTGTTATATTTTGCCTCGTTAAGACGATAGGGCCTTCGTTTTTCATCCTATCTTTACCAAACTTTACCACATTGTTAATATCAATGAAAGCTCGGACAAGTTCGAAAACCAGCCATATCGGACTAGTAACAGCAGAGTTATGGCCCTTGATTTAGTTTAAAATGCTATATTTTGCATCGTTAAGACGATAGAGGCTTCATTGTTCATCTGATCTTTACCAATCTTTATCAGATTGTTAATGTTGTTGAAAGCTGGAACAATTTTGAAAACCAGCCATATCGGACCAGTAACAGCGGAGTTATGGCCCTTGATTTTGTTAAAAATGCTATATTTTGCCTCGTTAAGACGATAGGGGCTTCATTGTTCATCCGATCTTTACCAAACTTTATCAGATTGTTAATATCAATGAAAGCTCAGACAAGTCCGAAAACCATTCATATCGGACTAGTTACAGCGGAGTAATGACCCTTGATTAAGTTCAAAATGCTATATTTTGCCTCGTTAAGACGATAGGGCCTTCATTTTTCATCCGATCTTTGCCAAACTTTAGCAGATTTTATGACTCTTTTTTTATATTATTATTTTATTTTTTTTATTATTTATTTCATTATTTTTTTTTTAGCTCTATGTTGGACCAGTCGGACCAGAACAGTAACAGAGGAGTTATGGCTCTTGATTTAGTTAAAAGTGCTATATTTTGCCTCGTTAATACGGTACGGCCTTCATTTTTCATCTGATCTTTTCCAAACTTTACCAGATTCTCTAGTTATGGCCCTTGATTTAGTTAAAAAGCTGTTTTTTGCCCGAAACGTTAAAAAAAAAACGTAAATGGCAGTCAATCGCTTCATTGATGTAATAAGAGCCGTGTTAGCAAGTAGAGCGTCCACAGGCCCTCTTGGGCCTCTTGTTTCAATATTTTTTTTTTTTTTTTTTATTTTTTTAGCTCTATGTTGGACCAGTCGGACCAGTAACAGAGGAGTTATGGCTCTTGATTTAGTTAAAAATGCTATATTTTGCCTCGTTAATACGGTAGGGCCTTCATTTTTCATCTGATCTTTACCGAACTTAAACAGATTCTTTAGTTATGGCCCTTGATTTAGTTCAAAAGCTGTTTTTTGCCCGAAACTTTCAAAAAAATGTAAATGGCAGTCACTCGCTTCATTAATGTTATAAGAGCCATGTTAGCCAGTAGAGCGTCCACAGGCCCTCTTGGGCCTCTTGTTAAACATTCGTGCTTTCAAAATGGATGTGAATTAATTAATCAATTTAAAAGAAACAACGAATCTGATTAAATGAAAGTTCAGTAAAAACCAAAAGAAACACAGTATGACCTTTGTTCTTTATGTTAGAATAGTTCTCATCATGTAAATTAGGCCAAACAAAATAATATGTGTGGTTCAGGTAACATTGGGGGAAAAAATAGGGTAGGTAGGTAGGGATTTTTTTTTATTTTATTTTTTTATTTTTTTCTCTCGACACGTTCCAAAAATAGGTCAAACACAGTGTTTTAATACTTTTGTAATACTTTGCTTAATATGTTTGTTTGGTTATTGGCTCTTTATACAACCAGGACAATATTTTAAAAAAAATGTAGCATGTCAGAGCAAAATAAATTCATTTGACTAAAATAAAAATGCACATATCTGTTTTTAAGTCCTTTTTGAAAGTGAAATATATTAAAAAGAAATTGACAAGAGGGTTGCAAAGATGCAAAGTCTGCACTCGGTATATAAGTGAACGGTGTCCCATCCACTTCTGGAGAACATTGATATTTAAACTATTAAAATTTATTATAATATTTCACCCTTAATAACGTACATAGTTGAAAGAAAACGGCCTCACTTTTATTTAAATATGTTCATGATCGTGTCACATGTTTAAAAAATACCTCGAAGTAGCAATGCAAACGCATTTTTCAAATTAGAAAATATTGGGAAACTGATTAGTATTTTCTAAATAGTATCATCAAAATAGTCCATTGAGGAAAAAAAAGTAAGTTTATGAACCACCCCACATGCAAAAAAAATATTTTTTGTGTCCAACAATTGCCAAAATGAATAAGCCTTTTTATCAATTTTTCTGAAAAAAGCAACCTAGCTGATAAATATTGTTTTTTCCTTGCAATGAAGTCATGCAGATCTTTATTTACAAAGTAATGTGTCAAATGAATGTTTCTTTCCCTTTTTCTTTTAAATATTTGCTACTATTTTCACAAGTTGGTGTTAAACCCGTCATCTTTGCTATGTAAACAAATGAGTACTCGCGTTAGATGGCCTACATGACTTATCGTGACAATGTCAAATTTGAACAATTCTGAAAAATGAGTAAATTAGCCTAGAAAAACCAAAAGTTCTTTCGTGATGAATGATAACATGTGTATGCAATATTTAAAGTGTTATTTCACTAAAGAATTCATGAGAATTATTAGTGGGAACAAGTTTCTAGTCCGAAATAAGACTCGAAAAAGATGATCTTGTTTGTAGTACCACGCATGCGCATTACAGTCACATGACAAGAGTTGTCTTTTCTGATGTTAGCAGGTGTTGAAAAATGCGCAAATACACCACGAGTACGTCATTTTTTGAGAGATTAAATATAAAACAAATTGAAGATTAATTATTGAAGTACTTTATTTGTACATAAACTAGAGCGTAATCATCCGATTTAATACTGAACTTCCAAAAACCGCACTTCGCTTCCATTTATTTTTCATCTACCAATAAATAACAAAAGCCGTGAGGTCAATTATGTAATGTATGCAGTGTTTTCTTCCTATATTCAACATAAAAAGTTCCACTTTTTAGTGTCTTAGCACTTAAAAGATGCGTAATTTGACGTACCAAACTCCAGGTTGGGATATTCCTAAATTCTAAATATAGCTTACGCGGCGCCACCTATCGGGTTTTGCATTGCTACTCGAAGGGACTTCCATCTCCCATATTCTTATAGGCGAAACACTGAAATGAACTGGTTTTTAAGCCAGAATCGTGGTGATTTTCTTGAAATATATCGATCAATGTAGCTTGGTTTACGACTGCCTTCATCATTTTTTTTTCCGGGCCGTGAATACATCTTTCGAAAGTAAACGCGAACACGGTCGCCGCCATGTTGTATTATGCGTTGTTTCGTACTCGCGGCGTTTCGTACTTCGCGGTGTTTCGTACTCTTTACCGAACGTACCCACGAAAATTCGTTCTCAACCCGAAAAAAAAAAATAGGGTCGGCGATTCGGCGGTAAATAAATAGGGTCGGTCGGGTTACCTGAACCACACATATTATTTTGTTTGGCCCTAGGCATAAAACTGTTCCACAGGACAATACATACAAATATAATACTCATGATTTTTGAAAGTTTAGAGTTTTTGTAGTAAGTCAATGACTTATGATACTCACATTTTTAGCTCTACTGGCCAAGGGCCAGCAGAGCTTATGGGATGGCGAGTTGTCCGTCGTCCGTCTGTCGCCCGTCTTCTGTTAATTTTTGTCTCGTTAAGACAATTGGGCCTTCATTTTTCATCCGATCTTTACCAAACTTAAATAGATTGTTAATATCAATGAAATCTCGGACAAGTTCAAAAACCAACCAGATCGGACCTGTAACAGCAGAGTTGTGGCCCTTGATTTAGTTAAAAATGCTATATTTTGCCTCGTTAAGACGATAGGGCCTTCATTTTTCATCCAATCTTTACCAAACTTTATCAGATTGTTAATATCAATGATAGCTCGGACAAGTTCGAAAACCAGCCAGATCGGACTGGTAACAGCAGAGTTATGGCCCTTGATTTAGTTAAAAATGCTATATTTTGCCTCGTTAAGACAATAGGGCTTTCATTTTTCATCTGATCCTTACCAAACTTTAACAGATTGTTAATATCAATGAAAGCTCAGACAAGTTCGAAAACCAGCCAGATCGGACCAGTAACAGCGGAGTTATGGCCCTTGATTGAGTTAAAAATGCTATATTTTGCCTTGTTAAGACAATAGGGGCTTCATTGTTCATACAATCTTTACCAAACTTTATCAGATTGTTAATATCAATGATAGCTCGGACAAGTTCGAAAACCAGCCAGATCGGACAAGTAACAGCAGAGTTATGGCCCTTGATTTAGTTAAAAATGCTATATTTTGCCTCGTTAAGACAATAGGGCTTTCATTTTTCATCAGATCCTTACCAAACTTTAACACATTGTTAATATCAATGAAAGCTCAGACAAGTTCGAAAACCAGCCAGTTCGGACCAGGAACAGCGGAGTTACGGCCCTTGATCGTGTTAAAAATGCTATATTTTGCCTTGTTAAGACAATAGGGGCTTTATTGTTCATCAGATCTTTACCAAACTTTATCAGATTGTTAATATCAATGAAAGCTTGGACAAGTTCGAAAACCATTCATATCGGACCAGTACAGCGGAGTTATGGCCCTTGATTTAGTTCAAAATGCTATATTTTGCCTCGTTAAGACGATAGGGCCTTCATTTTTCATCCGATCTTTACCAAACTTTATCAGATTGTTAATGTCAATGAAAGCTTTGTCAAGTTCGAAAACCAGCCAGTTCGGACCAGTAACAGCGGAGTTATGGCCCTTGATTTTGTTAAAAATGCTATAATTTGCCTCGTCATAGGGCCAGCAGAGCTTATGGATGGCGAGTTGTCCGTCCATCGTCTGTTAACTTTTGTCTCGTTAAGACGATAGGGCCTTCATTTTTCATCTGATCTTTACCAAACTTAAACAGATTGTTAATATCAATGAAAGCTCGAACAAGTTCGAAAACCAGCCAGATCGGACCAGTAGAAGCGGAGTTATGGCCCTTGATTTAGTTAAAAATGCTATATTTTTCCTCAAGACGATAGGGCCTTCATTGTTCATCCGATCTTTACCAAACTTTATCATATTGTTAATATCAATGAAAGCTCGGACACGTTCGAAAACCATTCATATCGGACTAGTAACAGCGGAGTTATGGCCCTTGATTTAGTTAAAAATGCTATATTTTGCCTCGTTAAGACGATAGGGCCTTCATTTTTCATCCTGTCTTTACCAAACTTTACCACATTGTTAATATCAATGAAAGATCGGACCAGTAACAGCGGAGTTATGGTCCTTGATTAAGTTAAAAATGCTATATTGCTATATTTTTCCTCTTTAAGACGATAGGGCCTTCATTGTTCATCAGATCTTTACCAAACGTTATCAGATTGTTAATATCAATGAAAGCTCGGACAAGTTTGAAAACCATTCATATCGGACTAGTAACAGCGGAGTTATGGCCCTTGATTTAGTTCAAAATGCTATACGGTAGGGCCTTCATTTTTCATCTGATCTTTACCAAACTTTACCTGATTCTTTAGTTATGGCCCTTGATTTAGTCAAAAAGCTGTTTTTTGCCCGAAACTTTCAAAAAAACGTAAATGGCAGTCACTCGCTTCATTAATGTTATAATAGCCATGTTAGCCAGTAGAGCGTCCACAGGCCCTCTTGGGCCTCTTGTTTAAAAATTTAGGGGTTTTGTAAAAAAAGTATGAGTAAAATACTAAAAAAATCAGCTTATCTACAGCTCTGCTAAGATAGATAGAGAAGTCTTGGATTAGCATAACAACTCAAATGATGGTAGGTGTGTTTTGTTTTTACACTCGCTCGCATCTGAATGTTTGTTAAAAAACAACACTCCTTTCATCATTTGAATGATTTACTTGAAAACAAACCTAGTTTTAAAACACAAAACGTTAAAAATAATGCTCACATGATGTATTCCATCAAAAAATTTCATTTTTTTTTATTTAACCTTTTTATATATATGTCACGTAATTTACATTCAATACTGTGACTTTTTCTTTTAGCTTCATTTTTTCCATTAGCAAAAACACAAAACTCACACACGTTTCATTATCTTTTATTGTGTAAAATGGTGAAACAAACATTGATAAATCATCCTAATTGTTTCTTGACGGTGATATCCGCCATAAAATCTCACTGCCATCAAATATTAAAATGCTGTTGTTGTTGATCAGTTTTGTTTTTAAAAGACTTTGTAATTTTCAAAAGAGCGCGATGGCGAAAACAAGCATTTCTAATTAGGCCAAAGAAAAAGATACCTCGCATTTCCGCTGATCCCATCGTCCCTAAATTGTAACACCCACACTTAACTTAACATTTTTATTGCAAAAGTTAGCAAGCACCATAAAAGTCAGGATTTTCTCTATACAGCTTGTGTAAAAATATTTTGTAAAACAAAAAAAATCTTCCTCTTGACCTATCCTAATTTCTTTGGTCATGTTAGTGGAAACATACATTTTTTTTCATGTATGAGACATACATTTTTTTTTTCATGTATGAGACAGGGGCGTCCGTGGCCGAGTGGTTAACGTCTCTGACTTGAAATCACTTGCCCCTCACCGCTGTAGGTTCGATCCCTCAGGGGCCTAGGAATCTTTATGTGAGGAAGCTATCCATCTGGCTTGTGGAATATCGGTGGTTCTACCTAGGTGCCCGCCCGTGCACGAAAATTGCCCGGAGGGGCACCTGTGGTCTTCCTCCACCAATGGAAGCTGGAAAGTCGCCATATGACCTTAGCTGTTGGTGCGACTATAAAATCCAATTCAATTCAATTCAATTCATGTATGAGACTAACTGGTTCTTTCTAACTTTGCCATAAAAATACAGGGTTGGGACTAGGGTAATAGAAAGGTGGGTGTTTATTCTTTGTCCTATTGGTACACAATTAATCTTCGTACATGATTTTCACTTCAGGATATAAATCAAGTGGCAGAACATCTGAAAGGAAATTTGTATGTGCATATCCTTAGTTAAACCGAGTTATCATTGAACCTTATGTCACCTTTTAACAACTGAATAGCTGAGAAAATGAGTGATAAGTTCACAGGACAGGTGTTTGATTATGGGTCATACCCAGGAAAATCTGGAATGCAATCAGGCGAGGCTGCAGCCTTTGTGGAACGATTTAAGCAGAACCTGGCAGCCAACTTGACTAACAGTCAAGGTGGTTTAGCCTCAGAGAATATTGGCGCGTCACAGCAGGCAATATGTACGCCGCAAGAGACACTGAGTAAGATGCTAATACAGCATGGATTGATCTCCCAGGGAAGGGGAATGTCAGTGTCAAACACTAGTTACGGCCCCAGAAGTGGATCTTCAGGATTCCAGCAACAATCTGGATCTACCTATCAAGGTCGGGCACAGCCTTCTTCAAACATGCAGCAAGGCCAGTCCAATTTTAAATCAAAAGCAAGTGACTTGTATTTAAATGAACCTTCTTCTGAAAGGTCACTGACTCAGAGACAAAGTGATAATCAAAATAGAGAAACATCCACAAGCAGTTTTGAACAAGAGAACCAAAGACACTATGAGCCGCATTCTTATCAACAGAAATGTGACCAGAGAACCGGGTCTGGGAACCAGCAAACGGGTCACAGTAGAGGTGGGGCTGGGGAATTCACAACTCGTGTAAGAGATGAGTCATCCAACTTAAGAAGCGCTCCTTCATCCTTTGACTATGGCCATGGTAAAAGTATAGTCTCATCTCGGGTTCAGAGATCAGGTAGGGATGATGACGATTATATACATGGTCAAGATAGGGGTAGAAGCGGTGAGCGTCCAGACAAGGGTAGAAGCGATGAGCGTCCAGACAAGGTTAGAAGTGGTGAGCGTCTAGACAGGGGTAGAAGTGGTGAGCATCCAGACAGGGGTAGAAGTGGTGAGCGTCGAGAAAGAGATAGAAGTGGTGAGCGTCAAAACAGCGGTAGGAGTGGTGAGCGTCAAAACAGCGGTAGGAGTGATGAGCGTCAAGACAGGGATAGAAGCGCTGGAAGTCGAGACAGGGGTAGAAGTCCTGACCGTCAAGACTGGGGTAGAAGTGATGCACACCTGGATAGTGGTAGAAATACTGAGCAAGTGCACTCAGAGAGAATTAGAAGTGGTAATAACTATGACCAAGGAAGGTCTAGTTCAGTCTGCAGTAGAGACAGTGGTAGAAGCAGGGACAACCATATTTCTGAGCGTGAGAGAAGAAATTATGATACTTACCTAGACAGAAGGCAAAATAGCCCTGACAGGGAGTCTAGCAGACAGCGGTATAATGATAGAGAGATGAGTGATATGCCTGTCCGTAGACAAGGAAATACTGATCAGAGCCCGCAACAATATTCTCCGGAAAAAGACAGGGGGCACTATAGCTCAAGAAGAGACTCGGAAACACACAGAGGGTCTCATGGATATCACGATAGGATTGATAGGCAGGAAGATAAGTCTTATGCATCCCATGGAAGTAGCATCCCCACCTTGGTGTCCAGTGTGTCTGCCAAACGGAAATATGAGGACGAGATGAGTGACAATAAGAGAACCAGATATGAGTCTGAACAGGTAATTTATTAAACAATTGGATATTATTTTTCTTTTTCTTTCCCCAAAAAGGGTTTTATAAGAAGTTAGAGCTGTTTGCAACTTTATAGGTCTGGGCAAGAATAGGGCCACTGTCTTCCCTGGCAGCAAGGTAGAATTCCCACACAATCCTTCTAGAATTTGTCATTAGCTCTACTGGCCAAGGGCCAGCAGAGCTTATGGGATCGTGTGTTGTCCGTCTTCCGTCGTCCGTCGTCCGTCGTCCGTCCGTCCGTCGTCCGTCCGTTAACTTTTGCTTGTGTACACTCTAGAGGCCACATTTCTGATGCAATCATCATGAAACTTTGTCAGAATGTTTGTCTCAATGAAATCTCGGTCAAGTTCGAAACTGGGTCATGTGGGGTCAAAAACTAGGTCACTAGGTCAAATATTGGAAAAACCTTGTGTACACTCTAAAGGCCATATTTTTGACCCGAGCTTGATGCAACTTTGTCAGAATGTTTGTCTTAATTATATCTTGGTCAAGTTTGAAAATGGGTCACATGGGGTTAAAAACTAGGTCACTAGGCCAAATACTTGAAAAACCTTGTGTACACTCTAGAAGCCGTATTTCTGACCCAATCTTGATGAAACTTTGTCAAAATGTTTGTCTTAATTATATCTTGGTCAAGTTCAAAAATGGGTCACATGGTTTAAAAACTAGGTCACTAGGTCAAACTTTGGAAAAACCGTGTGTACACTCTAGAGGCCATATTTTTGACCTGATCTTGATGAAACTTTGTCAGAATGTTTGTCTTAATGAAATCTCGGTCAAGTTCAAAAATGGGTCATGTGGGGTCAAAAACTAGGTCACTAGGTCAAATACTTGAAAAACTTGTATACACTCTAGAGGTCATATTTGTTTTCCAATCTTGATGAAACTTTGTCAAATTGTTTATCTTAATTATATCTTGATCAAGTTCGAAAATGGGTCACATGAAATAAAAAACTAGGTCACTAGGTCAAATATTGCAAAATACTTGTGTACACTCTAGAGGCCATATTTTTGACCCGAGCTTGATGCAACTTTGTCAGAATGTTTATCTTTATTGTTTGTCTCAATGAAATCTCGGTCAAGTTCGAAAATGGGTCATGGGGGGTCAAAAACTAGGTCACTAGGTCAAATATTGGAAAAACCTTGTGTACACTCTAGAGGCCATATTTTTGACCCGAGCTTGATGCAACTTTGTCAGAATGTTTGTCTTAATTATATCTTGGTCAAGTTTGAAAATGGGTCACATGGGGTTAAAAACTAGGTCACTAGGTCAAATACTTGAAAAACCTTGTGTACACTCTAGAAGCCGTATTTCTGACCCAATCTTGATGAAACTTTGTCAAAATGTTTGTCTTAATTATATCTTGGTCAAGTTCAAAAATGGGTCACATGGTGTTAAAAACTAGGTCACTAGGTCAAACTTTGGAAAAACCGTATGTACACTCTAGAGGCCATATTTTTGACCTGATCTTGATGAAACTTTGTCAGAATGTTTGTCTCAATGAAATCTCGGTCATGTTTAAAAATGGGTCATGTGGGGTCAAACACTAGGTCACTAGGTCAAATACTTGAAAAAAACTTGTGTACACTCTAGAGGTCATATTTGTTGAAATTTTGTCAAATTGTTTATCTTAATTATATCTTGATCAAGTTCGGAAATGGGTCACATGAAGTTAAAAACTAGGTCACTAGGTCAAATATTGGAAATACCTTGTGTACACTCTAGAGGCCATATTTTTGACCCGAGCTTGATGCAACTTTGTCAGAATGTTTGTCTTAATTATATCTTGGTCAAGTTTGAAAATGGGTAACATGGGGTTAAAAACTAGGTCACTAGGTCAAATATTGGAAAAACCTTGTGTACACTCTAGAAGCCGTATTTCTGACCCAATCTTGATGAAACTTTGTCAAAATGTTTGTCTTAATTATATCTTGGTCAAGTTAAAAAATGGGTCACATGGTGTTAAAAACTAGGTCACTAGGTCAAACTTTGGAAAAAACGTGTGTACACTCTAGAGGCCATATTTTTGACCCGATCTTGATGCAATTTTGTCAGAATATTTGTCTCAATTATAGCTTGCTAAAGTTCGAAAATGGGTCACACAGGGTCAAAAACTAGGTCACTAGGTCAAATACTTGAAAAACCTTGTGTACACTCTAGACACCTTATTTTTTTTCATTCGATCTTTACCAAACTACCAGATTGTTAATGTCAATAACAGCTCAGTAATTTTTTTTTTTTTTTTAAGTTTTTTTTTATTATCTCTACTGGCCAAGTTCGAAAACCAGCCAGATCGGACCAGTAACGGCGGATTTATGGCTCTTGATTTAGTTAAAAATGCTATATTCTGCCTCTTTAAGACGATAGTCACTCGTTTCATTGATGTTATCAGAGCCATATTAGCCAGTAGAGCGTCCACAGGCCCTCTTGGGCCTCTTGTTTTTTTATACGCCCATATGGACGTATTATTTTGTGACGCTCGTCCATCGGTCTGGCCGTTAACTTTTACCTGACAACTGATTGTGGCTAATAACTTGAAGTATAAGGTCTTCAACAATGTAACTTTGCACATATCTTCAACATGATCCAATGAATACATCGCACAAAGGCATTCCATTTTTAGCTCTACTGGCCAAGGGCCAGCAGAGCTTATGGGGATGGTGTGATGTCCGTCGTCCGTCCGTCCGTCGTCCGTCCGTTAACTTTTGCTTGTGTACACTCTAGAGGCCACATTTCAAATGCAATCATCATGAAACTTTGTCAGAATGTTTGTCTCAATGAAATCTCGGTCAAGTTCGAAAATGGGTCATGTGGGGTCAAAAACTAGGTCACTAGGTCAAATATTGGAAAAACCTTGTGTACACTCTAAAGGCTATATTTTTGACCCGAGCTTGATGCAACTTTGTCAGAATGTTTGTCTTAATTATATCTTGGTCAAGTTTGAAAATGGGTCACATGGGGTTAAAAACTAGGTCACTAGGTCAAATACTTGAAAAACCTTGTGTACACTCTAGAGGCCATATTTTTGACCTGATCTTGATGAAACTTTGTCAGAATGTTTGTCTTAATGAAATCTCGGTCAAGTTCAAAAATGGGTCATGTGGGGTCAAAAACTAGGTCACTAGGTCAAATACTTGAAAAAACTTGTGTACACTCTAGAGGTCATATTTGTTACCCAATCTTGATGAAACTTTGTCAAATTGTTTATCTTAATTATATCTTGATCAAGTTCGAAAATGGGTCACATGGAAGTTAAAAACTAGGTCACTAGGTCAAATATTGGAAAAACCTTGTGTACACTCTAGAGGCCATATTTTTGACCCGAGCTTGATGCAACTTTGTCAGAATGTTTAATCTTAATTATTTGTCTCAATGAAATCTCGGTCAAGTTCGAAAATGGGTCATGTGGGGTCAAAAACTAGGTCACTAGGTCAAATATTGGAAAAACCTTGTGTACACTCTAGAGGCCATATTTTTGACCCGAGCTTGATGCAACTTTGTCAGAATGTTTGTCTTAATTATATCTTGGTCAAGTTTGAAAATGGGTCACATGGGGTTAAAAACTAGGTCACTAGGTCAAATACTTGAAAAACCTTGTGTACACTCTAGAAGCCGTATTTCTGACCCAATCTTGATGAAACTTTGTCAAAATGTTTGTCTTAATTATATCTTGGTCAAGTTCAAAAATGGGTCACATGGTATTAAAAACTAGGTCACTAGGTCAAACTTTGGAAAAAACCGTGTGTACACTCTAGAGGCCATATTTTTGACCCGTCTTGATGAAACTTTGTCAGAATGTTTGTCTCAATGAAATCTCGGTCAAGTTCAAAAATGGGTCATGTGGGGTCAAAAACTAGGTCACTAGGTCAAATACTTGAAAAAACTTGTGTACAGAGTAGAGGTCATATTTGTTACCCAATCTTGATGAAATTTTGTCAAATTGTTTATCTTAATTATATCTTGATCAAGTTCGGAAATGGGTCACTCGAAGTTAAAAACTAGGTCACTAGGTCAAATATTGGAAAAACCTTGTGTACACTCTAGAGGCCATATTTTTGACCCGAGCTTGATGCAACTTTGTCAGAATGTTTGTCTTAATTATATCTTGGTCAAGTTTTGAAAATGGGTCACATGGGGTTAAAAACTAGGTCACTAGGTCAAATATTGGAAAAACCTTGTGTACACTCTTTGTCAAAATGTTTGTCTTAATTATATCTTGGTCAAGTTCAAAAATGGGTCACATGGTGTTAAAAACTAGGTCACTAGGTCAAACTTTGGAAAAAACCGTGTGTACACTCTAGAGGCCATTATTTTTGACCCGATCTTGATGCAATTTTGTCAGAATATTTGTCTTAATTATAGCTTGCTGAAGTTCGAAAATGGGTCACACAGGGTCACACAGGGTCAAAAACTAGGTCACTAGTACACTCTAGAGGCCATATTTCTGACCCGATCTTGATGAAACTTTGTCGAAATGTTGTCTTAATTATATTTTGGTCAAGTTCGAAATGAGTCCCATGGGGTCAAAAACTAGGTCACTAGGTCAAATACTTGAAAAAACCTTGTGTACACTCTAGACACCATGTAGTACGACTCGATTCATCAATGGTATAACATGCCAGTAGAGCGTTCACAGGCCCTCTTGGGCCTCTTGTTTTAAAGTATTCCCCTTTGCAAAAACGTTTTAACCTGGAACTTAACCTTGCCTTTTACAAGTGATTGTGGCTAATAACTTTCAAAGGTATAAGTTCTACAACAATTAAACTCGTTAAACATCTTCAACATGGTCCAATAAATACATCTGATTAAGGCCCATAACTCACTGATTCATATTTTTTGAAATTATTTCCCTTTGAAAAAGGTTTATTCCACTTTTTGACAGAGTTATGGCCCCTTTTCAACTTAGAATTTGCGCAAAAAACGGTGTCCGGACGATAACTCATGAAAGGGTTGACAGATTTAAATAATTTTTGGTACACGGGTTGAAGACCATAAAATACAGGTCAAGTTCGACTTTGGTTACAAACCACCAATTTTTGACGGAGTTATGGCCCCTTTTCAACTTATAAATTGCCCAAAAAACGGTGTCCGGACGATAACTCATGAAAGGGTCGACGGATTTAAATAGTTTTTGGTACACGGGTTTAAGACCATAAAATACAGGTCAAGTTCGACTTTGGTTACAAACCACCAATTTTTGATGGAGTTATCGCCCCTTTTCAACTTAGAATTTGCCCCAAAAAACGGTGTCCGGACGATAACTCATGAAAGGGTCGACGGATTTAAATAATTTTTGGTACACGGGTTTTAAGACCATAAAATACAGGTCAAGTTCGACTTTGGTTACAAACCACTAATTTTTGATGGAGTTATGGCCCCTTTTCAACTTAGAATTTGCCAAAAAAAAATGCTAGGCCGCACGATAACTCATGAAAGGGTCGACGGATTTAAATAACTTTTGGTACACGGGTTTAAGACCATAAAACACAGGTCCAAGTTCGACTTTGGTTACAAACCACCAATTTTTGATGGAGTTATGGCCCCTTTTCAACTTAGAATTTGCCCAAAAAACGGTGTCCAGACTATAACTCGTAAAAGGGTCGAGGGATTTAAATAATTTTTGGTACACGGGTTTAAGACCATAAAACACAGGTCAGTTAAAGTATTTAGTAGTCAAACTTGTACTATGATGTGTGCTATGAAGATACCTCTGTATGATGCCCAACTTCCCACACACATCATTCGATGTAATCAGCCACAGAGATGACGCATAGAAAGAGACACTATAATGTGAAGTTATCACTTGAGTACTCGCATATTGCGAACTGATTTCAGAAAATGCAAGTCGGAATGTGTACATGCATTATTGCAAGTTGTTATTGATTTGGCCTTGAATAACAGCTAAAACTGGAATAGATGTAAACATGTTTACCATGTTTACAATGTATATGCAAATTATTTTATGCAAATTCATTTTATGATGATGTAGACTGTTCTCTGGCCTTGAATAACAGCTGAAATTGGAATAGATGTAAACATGTTTACAATGTTTATGCAAATTATTTTATGCAAATTCATTTATGATGATGTAGACTGTTCTCATTGGACTGTGTATGCAAATTCTTATTTTTATGATGAAATTTGGACTATTTTCATTGGACAGTTTTGGTGGAGCAGGGTTTTGAGCACTATATAAACTGACACTTTGTCTAAATTGTATGAATATTTTGTAGCGGGAGGGCTGGATTTCTAATGTTGTAATAACGTGTGGCCCTACCATTGTTTTCTTGTGGTTGCCATGTTTATGTGACAGGGCGGTATTGTGGAGGTATTAATCACTTTCAGTGATAATTCTAGTTCATTTAATAATCTGATTAATAATTTCATTTGTGTATTTTTACATCTCCTAAGTTGGGTTTTCCTCTCCTGAAAATATCCATTTTAAAACGATTAAGCAGATGCACGCATGGATTCATTTATGACCTAGCGGGGTAGTAGTATTGATTTTAATATATGTTTACTGAGCAACTCTTCTAACTAGACTACGTATATAATAATAATCAGCTCTATAATCTTTATTAGTGAGTGAAATTATCTGAAATTGTACAGACAACAACATTAACATGTTTCACATTTTATTCCTTAATTTCAACAAAATTTATTGAAATTTAAAATCACAATTTCATTTTTTCCAAATCGAGCGGGCAATTCGAAAATCACAAAAGTCAATATCGGGTATGCCCTCCGTTAGCTCGAAGTACAGCTATGCATCTTTGGCGCAAAGATTGAATGTATGGTCTTATGTACGCTTGATTAATGTTTTCCCATTCTCTAATTAATACGTCACGTAATTCCTTGTACGTTTTGTGGTGGGTATGGCAAACGGCGGACCCGCCTATCCAACTCGTCCCAGAGATGTTCTATGGGGTTGAAGTCTGGTGATTTAGCAGCCCATGGTAACTCATTGACGTTGTAACGTTGTAGAAAACGCCGCGTAGTGGCTGCAGTGTGGCTTGTTGCTCCGTCCTGCATCAGTGTAAGCCAACCGTTCCTAGCAATGTGTGGCAATGCTACAGGAAACAAGATATCATCCTGGTAACGTTTCGCGTTCAAATTTCCTTCTACGTGTATGGCAGCTGTTTTAGTGATCAAGAGAAACTCCGGCCCAAATCATTACTGAGCCGCCGCCGCCAAATCGAACGTGCTCTGTGACACAGTTCGCAGCAAATCTTTCCCCCCTGAGTCTGCCGTCGGCATGTGATAGAGAAAACCTGCTCTCGTCTGAAAATAGCACATTCGCCCAGTCACGTCTTGTAAAGCGAGTATGCTGCCTAGCCCATATTACTCGATTTCGGCGATGTCTATCATTTAAAACTATGCCGTCGGACGCGGAGTCCTTCCTCGCGCAGTCTTCTTCTGACCGTTTGACTCGATATACTGCGATTGTGGGATCCGATAGTGATGGCGGCCGTTACGGTAGCTGGTATAAATCGCTGGCGGAGATGTTGGACAACAAGGTAGCGGTCTTGTCGTCTGGTTGTTATCCTGCCTCGAGGCTGCCTGGGTAAATCCTTTACACTTCCGGTGCGTGCGTACTTGTTTACCAGGTTCGTAATGGTGGTTACATGTCTCCCAAATACCCTCGACACCTGTGAATAGACAATTCGGAAATATTTTAATTGCTACTTCTCTATATTGTAATTTGTTTTCAAATAGCAATTTCAAAATTTACAAACGGTACTACGTAAAAGTAAGTAAAATAATTACAATACCTGATAGTGAGATATCCCAGCCTGGACCATGCCTATTGCTCGTGCTCGTTCTTCCATATTTAGTCTTCGCATTTTAAAATATTGTGTTTTTATTGTGTGCATATCGTTTGGCTATAACAATTCGATTATAAAAATAAAAAATTAGCACGAGACAATTCAAAAAAGCAAATTTTCACAAAACGCACATGCATTTCGTGTGAGGTAATGTGACAGCTATCGACCCGGTTTTTCTTTACACATATACAGAGTGAATGGTCAAATGTATGAGTAATACATTTTAACTGTGTACGACTTACAATAAAAAAAATATTGCAAAATAAAAATAGTCTAGTTAGAAGACTTGCTCAGTATATATGGGGATTCCCAAAGTTGTAAAACTAATGGTGACTACTAAAAGACGGGACGGTTGATTGTTGAACATGCACAATTTAGGAATCTAAAACTAATGCTTATAAATTATTTATCATTGTAATGCAGGAATATTGAATTAACATAAATTATTTTTTTTAAAAATAAAAAAGTTTATTTTGGTGTGTATTTTGTTTGTCTTGGACATCTACTACTTTACTGGACCGCTTTCCTCATATCGCAGGTTATTTTAATGTCCCGTCTTTTAGAAGTCACTGATACGTAATATAGTAACAACAATTATGGCCATGAACACACCATTCGAAATTGTCAAAATTGAAAATTAAATGTCCTCTTTGTGGATAATAATTTATTTGTGTTTATTTGTGTTTTTCTAGTTCATCTTGTTCATTTGGAGATAATATAAAAACAAAAAACTGTATAATTTCATCTGCTTCTTTGTTATACAGTTTGTATCTCATGAGGTAGAACTGTAATAAGGTAGTTGTAATAATACAATTTTTCCCAGTAATTGCAATAGTATATCTCAATGTTATTTTATTATTGCAATTGTAAGTTCTACAATAGCAGTACTATCGCAATAGTCAATTGTCCCTTCAATAGTCAGCCCTAACCATTACTACAAATAGAAAATTGGTTTCCCTTCAATAAATTTAGTTTCCCTTTCGGGATTTTTACAAACTTCACTACAAGGTACGGCTTATGGAAAGAAAGCTTGGGTTCTTATTTGGGTCATTTGGTTTAGCTTGAGTAACATCAGAGTTATATGCCTCTGGGTGTGCATATAGGTTTTACAAACATCTGTTTGTACTGCATCAATAATGTATTTTAAGACACATCAATAATGTATTTTAAGACACATCAATAGTGTATTTTAACACACATCAATACTGTATTTTAAGACACATCAGAAATGTATTTTAGGACGCATCAGTATGTATATTAAGACACGTCAATAAGTATTTTAAGACACATCAATAATGTATTGTAAGACGCATCAATATGTATTTTAAGACACATCAATAATGTATTTTAAGACACATCAATAATGTATTTTAAGACACATCAATAAGTATTTTAAGACACATCAATAATGTATTTTAAGACGCATCAGTATGTATTTTAAGACACATTAATAATATATTTTAAGACACATCAATAATATATTTTAAGACACATTAATAATGTATTTTAAGACACATCAGTAATGTATTTCAAGACACATCCGTATGTATTTTAAGACACATCAATAATGTATTTTAAGACACATCGATGTATTTTAAGACATCAGTAAGGTATTTTAAGACACATCAGTAATGTATTTTAAGACAAGACACATTAGTAATGTATTTTAATACACATGAGTAATGTATTTTAAGACACATCATTAATGTATTTTAAGACAAGACACATCCCTAATGTGTTTTAAGACACATCAATAATGTATTTTAAGACACATCAATACTGTATTTTAAGACACATCAACACTGTATTTTAAGACACATCAGTATGTATTTGAAGACACATCAATATGTATTTTAAGACACATCAGTAATGTATTTTAAGACACATCTGTATGTATTTTAAGACACATCAAGACACATCAGTAATGTATTTTAAGACACATCAGTGATGTATTTTAAGACACATCATTAATGTATTTTAAGACAAGACACATCAGTAATGTATTTTAAGACACATCAATAATGTATTTTAAGACACATCAATACTGTATTTTAAGACACATCAATACTGTATTTTAAGACACATCAGTATGTATTTTAAGACACATCAATATGTATTTTAAGACACATCAATAATGTATTTTAAGACACATCAGTATGTATTTTAAGACACATCAATATGTATTTTAAGACAGTATGTATTTTAAGACACATCAATAATGTATTTTAAGACACATCAATACTGTATTTTAAGACACATCAATACTGTATTTTAAGACACATCAATACTGTATTTTAAGACACATCAGTATGTATTTTAAGACACATCAGTAATGTATTTTAAGACACATCAATAATGTATTTTAAGACACATCAATACTGTATTTTAAGACACATCAATATTGTATTTTAAGACACATCAGTATGTATTTTAAGACACATCAGTATGTATTTTAAGACACATCAATAATGTATTTTAAGACAGTATGTATTTTAAGACACATCAATAATGTATTTTAAGACACATCAGTATGTATTTTAAGACACATCAATAATGTATTTTAAGACAGTATGTATTTTAAGACACATCAATAATGTATTTTAAGACACATCAGTATGTATTTTAAGACACATCAATGTATTTTAAGACACATCAGTAAGGTATTTTAAGACGCATCAGTAATGTATTTTAAGACAAGACACATCAGTAATGTATTTTAAGACACATCATTAATGTATTTTAAGACACATCAGTAATGTATTTTAAGACAAGACACATCAGTAATGTATTTTAAAGACACATCAGTAATGTGTTTTAAGACACATCAGTAATGTATTTTAAGACACATCAGTAATGTATTTTAAGATGCATCAGTATGTATTTTAAGACACATCAATAAGTATTTTAAGACACATCAATATGTATTTTAAGACACATCACTAATGTATTTTAAGACACATCAGTATGTTTTTTAAGACACATCAATAATGTATTTTAAGACAGTATGTATTTTAAGACACATCAATAATGTATTTTAAGACACATCAGTATGTATTTTAAGACACATCAATGTATTTTAAGACACATCAGTAAGGTATTTTAAGACGCATCAGTAATGTATTTTAAGACAAGACACATCAGTAATGTATTTTAAGACACATCATTAATGTATTTTAAGACACATCAGTAATGTATTTTAAGACAAGACACATCATTAATGTATTTTAAGACACATCAGTAATGTGTTTTAAGACACATCAGTAATGTATTTTAAGACACATCAGTATGTATTTTAAGACACATCAATATGTATTTTAAGACACATCACTAATGTATTTTAAGACACATCAGTATGTTTTTTAAGACACATCAATAATGTATTTTAAGACAGTATGTATTTTAAGACACATCAATAATGTATTTTAAGACACATCAGTATGTATTTTAAGACACATCAATGTATTTTAAGACACATCAGTAATGTATTTTAAGACGCATCAGTAATGTATTTTAAGACAAGACACATCAGTAATGTATTTTAAGACACATCATTAATGTATTTTAAGACACATCAGTAATGTATTTTAAGACAAGACACATCAGTAATGTATTTTAAGACACATCAGTAATGTGTTTTAAGACACATCAGTAATGTATTTTAAGACACATCAGTAATGTATTTTAAGATGCATCAGTATGTATTTTAAGACACATCAATAAGTATTTTAAGACACATCAATAATGTATTTTAAGACGCATCAGTATGTATTTTAAGACACATCAATAATGTATTTTAAGACACATCAGTAATGTATATTAAGACACATCAGTAATGTATTTCAAGACACATCAGTATGTATTTTAAGACACATCAATAATGTATTTTCAGACACATCAATGTATTTTAAGACACATCAGTAAGGTATTTTAAGACACATCAGTAATGTATTTTAAGACAAGACACATCAGTAATGTATTTTAAGACACATCATTAATGTATTTTAAGACACATCAGTAAGGTATTTTAAGACACATCAATAATGTATTTTAAGACACATCAATACTGTATTTTAAGACACATCAATACTGTATTTTAAGACACATCAGTAATGTATTTTAAGACACATCAGTATGTATTTTAAGACACATCAATAGTGTATTTTAAGACACATCAATAATGTATTTTAAGACACATCAATACTGTATTTTAAGACACATCAGTAAGGTATTTTAAGACACATCAATAATGTATTTTAAGACACATCAATACTGTATTTTAAGACACATCAATACTGTATTTTAAGACACATCAGTAATGTATTTTAAGACACATCAATAGTGTATTTTAAGACACATCAATAGTGTATTTTAAGACACATCAGTATGTATTTTAAGACACATCACTGTATTTTAAGACACATCAGTAAGGTATTTTAAGACACATCAGTAGTGTATTTTAAGACAAGACACATCAGTAATGTATTTTAAGACACATCATTAATGTATTTTAAGACACATCAGTAATGTATTTTAAGACAAGACACATCAGTAATGTATTTTAAGACACATCAGTAATGTGTTTTAAGACACATCAGTAATGTATTTTAAGACACATCAGTAATGTATTTTAAGACAAGACACAACAGTAATGTATTTTAAGACACATCAGTAATGTCTTGTATTTTAAGACAAGACACATCAGTAATGTATTTTAAGATACATCAGTAATGTATTTTAAGACACATCAGTAATGTATTTTAAGACACATCAGTAATGTGTTTTAAGACACATCAGTAATGTATTTTAAGACACATCAATAATGTATTTTAGGACACGTCAGTAATGTATTTTAAGACACACCAATAATGTATTTTAAGACACATCAGTAATGTATTTTAAGACACATTAATAATGTATTTTAAGACACATCAATAATGTATTTTAAGACACATCCAGTTTTAAAACCCCAAAATTGTATTGCCTTGTATTTAACTATATATGCAAGCAGTTTTTAAGTGAAAATGTTGCTGAGGTGTTGATTCAAAAGCTGGATATCTACTTTAAGTTTGCTGTTTATCCTTTTAAGTACTGGTAAATTTAGGTAAAATTTAATTATTTTGTTGACGAAAAAAAAATAATATAGTTTTGAAACTGGCCTAATATTCATCAAACTTTTGAGCACAATAATCAAACTCTAATATTCATCCAACTTTTGAGCACAATAATCAAACTCGACTCAAAATCTAACAAAAATCCAAATAAAAACAATTTTACAAGCATATTACTATACATGTATTTACTTACAAAAACGAGTAATTTTGAAAGTATTTTAACAGAAAAGGTCTGAAAATCACAATTCTTACCCAGTCTGAGTCTGATTTTTGTGCACAAAAAATTGATGAATTTAGACCCTGGTGAAATCTCTATATATATTAAACCATGTACATGAAATGTTTTCAAAAATAAATCCTCATTATAGTCATTTCCTATTTCAGGTTCACGATGCCCTGATGGAGGATGGTATGTATACATGTACACTGATGACCTTACACGAGTGCCTGTTTAATATTGAGTTGATTAATCAAGTTGGATACAATTAATGTATTAAACAATGTGAGAATCTGCTTAGCATAAAATTAATTTTATTCAACGAATTTAATAAATTCATAATTACAAAGGCATGAATGTGAGATTCCAAAACTCCAATAATGCCACAAAATGTTCATTATTAATGTAGAAGTCAAACTGCCTCGTTGATTTTCTTAACCCTGTAGTGTTTATCGGTTACAGAACTCAAAAAGGCGATTCCGATACCACATGGAGTGGAAAAGACCAAGCAATGATTGCATATTTATTACACCAGTCTGGGAAATAAACACATAGTCCGAGCCCTAGGCTATAACCTTTTCGTACGGACTATAAAACTGCTACAAATACATAGTCCGATCGGACCATTAGATAAAAAAGTCTGTGTGAGCTTTACGGGAGATGGAACGTCAGATTACACCGGGGAGGAGTATGAAAGCCTGTACATTAGGACTTCGATATAAATTGTTGATATTATTTATGTAGCTTGTCCTTGTGTTATTTTGATTTTCTTTTCCAACTAGTTGGTTCTTTAGTTTCTGACTATGAAATTCCGTTTCGGACTATACCATTTTCCTAGAATGGTAGTCCGAAGGACTATAAGGCTAAAAACTTTTTTGTGCAGACTGTTACACTAGTGTATTATGTTATTGTTATTATTTGTGTTGTGACTTTATTACACTCCAACACCCCAAGTTATGCGATAAACTTTTTTATGATCTTACATGTAGCTGCAATATTTTTATTGTCAAAAAGCCATTGCATTTTGTCATTATTTTACGTTCCATATTTTTGCTGTAATATACTATACAGACCCAGTTATGTTCAAGTACCCAAAATAAATGCAAAACGAAAGATCCAATATATATATAACATGTTTTAGTTTATGATAGAAATAATCAGATTATATGACTGCTGAGAAATAATCAGATTATATGACTGCTGAGAAATAATCAGATTATATGACTACTGAGAAATAATCATTATTTGACTGCTGAGAAATAATCAGATTATATGACTGCTGAGAAATAATCAGATTATATGACTACTGAGAAATAATCAGATTATATGACTACTGAGAAATAATCAGATTATATGACTACTGAGAAATAATCAGATTATATGACTACTGAGAAATAATCAGATTATATGACTGCTGAGAAATAATCAGATTATATGACTGCTGTATACAACTTTCAGATGAAGATCCAGAGCATGTACAAGCACAAGTGTTTATTGGTAACCTTCCAGGTGACACCACGCAGGTTTGTACAGTTTTGAATGTGTTTTTACATTTCTAGTACATCTAGAAACCCTAAATAATGTACATGTATAGGGAGTCAGTTAAAAAATAGATATATTAATTATTTCTTGGGTTGTATGCAATCAGTCTTAAAATAAGAGCCCACTATAGGGAAGATCAATTTTTTTCTCTTAACACAGGACTGGTGTTTTTTTAATATAGGGTTAGTTTAATTTAAAACAATACTATTGGTAATTGAAATGGTGGTCTCTTAATACAGGTGGTTGCTTAAGTCAGGCAGTCTCTTAATGCAGGAGGTCTCTTAATACAGGTGGTCTCTTAATACAGGTGGTTGCTTAAGTCAGGCGGTCTCTTAATACAGGTGGTTGCTTAAGTCAGATGGTCTCTTAATGCAGGTGGTCTCTTAATACAGGTGGTTACTTAAGTCATGTGGTCTCTTAATACAGGTGGTTGCTTAAGTCAGGTGGTCTCTTAATGCAGGTGGCCTCTTAATACAGGTGCTTAAGTCATGTGGTCTCTTAATGCAGGTGTTCTCTTAATACAGGTGGTTGCTTAAGTCGGGTGGTCTCTTAATACAGGTGGTCTCTTAATACAGGTGCTTAAGTCAGGTGGTCTCTTAATGCAGGTGGTCTCTTAATACAGGTGGTTGCTTAAGTCAGGTGGTCTCTTAATGCAGGTGGTCTCTTAATACAGGTGGTTGCTTAAGTCGGGCAGTCTCTTAATGGAGGTGGTCTCTTAATACAGGTGGTTGCTTAAGTCATGTGGTCTCTTAATACAGGTGGTTGCTTAAGTCATGTGGTCCCTAAGTCAGGTGGTCTCTTTATACAGGTGGTTGCTTAAGACATGTGGTCTCTTTAAGTCAGGTGGTCTCTTAATACAGTTGGTTGCCTAAGTCATGTGGTCTCTTTAAGTCGGGTGGTCTCTATACAGGTGGCTACTTACATCATGTGGTCTCTTAATACAGGTGGTTGCTTAAGTCAGGTGGTCTCTTAATACAGGTGGTTGATTAATACAGGTGGTCTCTTAATACAGGTGGTTGGTTAAGTCATGGTTGCTTAAGTGAGGTGATCTCTTACTATAGGTGGTTGGTTAAGTCATGGTTGGTTAAGTCAGGTGGTCTCTTAATACAGGTGGTTGGTTAAGTCAGGTCTCTTAATACAGGTGGTTGCTTAAGTCATGGTTGCTTAAGTCACTGTTTCTGCAGGTCTCAATTTTTTAGGGGTCATCCTAAACCCCATATGGAATAAACTGGGGGTCCTTTTGTAAATATAGGGGTCATATTTTTGGACAGGACATGCATTTTGATGAATAGAATATGTTATTTCAGATAGACATGCATTATTAGTTGATTAGACATCTTCGGTGGATTGGTCAGCAAAAAAAAGGAAGTTAACCGACGTAATGTTTCATTTTGGGTTTGTATGCCATTTTAGCAGCCGTATCATGATCATCTACGCGCTTTTATTTGCTGGTGTTTTTATATAAGCGTCTACCTACTCAGACCCACATACACGCGACCGATATGACGACGACAATAACGCGGAAAGTACAGACATTAGTTTAACCTGTTCTAAAAATAGACCAAGAATGAATAACTTCATTTTCCAATCATGGGCCACAAAGATGGCATTATAATCACTGTAAAATGAACAACATAATGAAACATAACAAAAGCCTAATTCTGATTAGCATAACAAAGTAAATTGAAATGATATTATAAGATGTAATATGACGATGACAATAACACGGAAGTACAGGTATCAGTTTTTTCTGTTCTAAATATAGACCAAAATGTAAATAGAAATAAGTTCAGTTGTGATTCCTTACATTTGAAGCTTTTCAAGAAAGTATTACGACGATAATTTGACGGGTATTTCATTGCTAGCCTAGTCAATTTCAAACACACAAGCTGATTTGTCGCGTCACCGATCATTTTAGTGCGTCAAAAACGCAAGAAATGCGCTTTCGCAGAAACACTGAAGTCAGGTGGTCTCTTAATGCAGGTGGTCTCTTAATACATGTGGTTGATTGTCAGGTGGCCACTTAAGTCGGAATGAATGAATTGAATGTTGTTTAATGGCTCATCAGCACAGTATAGGTTATTAAGAGCTGCCCGAGAGAAGGGAATGATACATAGGAATCCCACTTAAGTCAGGTGGTCTCTTAAGTAGGTTTATATACAATAAAAGAAATGTTTTAAAAAATGCTTGTTTAATCTTTACAGGGAGATATGAGAGAGTTTCTGCGACAATACTCCACAGAGGTGTGGATTGGCTGCCATAGAGATGACCAAGACGACAAGTAAGTCGGATAAAAATTTGGAAGTTTTTAGCTCTTCTGGCCGTCTGTCGTTAACTTTTGTTTTGATAAGGCGATAGGGCCTTCATTTTCATCTGATCTTTACCGAACTTTACCAGATTGTTAATGTCAATGAAAGCTCGAACAAGATAAAAAACCAGCCAAATCGGACCAGTAACAGCGGCGTTATGGCCCTTGATTTTGTTAAAAATGCTATATTTTGCCTTGTTAAGACGATAGGGCCTTCATTTTTCATCCGATCGGTACCAAACCTTACCAAATTGTTAATGTCAATGATAGCTCAGACAAGTTCGAAAACCAGCCAAATCGGACCAGTAACAGCAGAGTTATGGCCCTTGATTTAGTTAGAAATGCTACATTTTGCCTCATCCGATCTTTACCAAACTTTACCAGATTGTTAATGTCAGTAAAAGCTCCAGCCAGATCTGACCAGTTCGAAAACCAGCCAGATCGGACCAGTAACAGCGGAGTTATGGCCCTTGATTTTATTAAAAATGCTATATTTTGCCTTGTTAAGGCAATAGGGCCTCATTTTTCATCTGATCTTTACCTGATTTTTCTTTTTTACTCGTCCGTCTGTCCGTAAACTTTTATTTGTAGCGACTACTCCTCTGAAACTACTGGATGGATATTCATGAAACTTTACAGAAATGTTGCCCATAAAGTCTAGTTGATCCTAGCAAAAATTCATGTTGATGTGAAATCCAAGATGGCCGCCAAAGCTAAAAATAGAGTTTTAAAATACAAGTTTGTAGCGACTACTTCTTGAAAACTATAAGTGATATTGATATGGGACTTTTTTTAAAATGATCAGCATAACATGATGTTGGTCCTTGTCAAAAATCGTTTTGATTCAACGTAAAACATGGATGCCAGCGGCCATCTTTGTTTACATAGAGTTATATAGTAAAAACTTGTAGCGACTACTCCTCTGAAACTACTTGACGGATGTTCATGAAACTTCACAGGAATGTTGCTCTTGATGTCTAGTTGATCCTAAAAAAAATTCAGGCTCGTCGGAAATTCAAGATGGCCGCCACAGCTAAAAATAGATTTAAAATAAATAAGTTTGTAGCGACTACTTCTTGAAAACTATAAGAGATATTGATATGGGACTTTTTATAAAATGATCAGCATGACATAATGTTGGTCCTTGTCGAAAATCGTTTTGATTCGACAATAAACATGGCTGCCAGCGGCCATCTTTATTTACATAGAGTTATATAATGAAAACTTGTAGCGACTACTCCTCTGAAACTACTTGACGGATTTTCATGAAACTTCACAGGCATGTTGCTCTTGATGTCTATTTGATCCTAGCAAAATTTCAGGTCGGCCGGAAATTCAAGATGGCCGCCATGGCTAAAAATAGATTTTTAAAAAATAAGTTTGTAGCGACTACTTCTTGAAAACTATAAGAGATATTGATATGGGACTTTTTCTAAAATGATCAGCATGACATGATGGTTATCCGAGTCGAACATTATTTTGATTCGACATTAAACATGGCTGCCAGTGGCCATCTTTGTTTACATAGAGTTACATAATGAAAACCTGTAGCGACTACTCCTTTGAAACTACTTGACGGATTTTCATGAAACTTCACACGAATGTTGCTCTTGATTTTTTATTGATCCTAGCAAAATTTCAGGTCGGCCGGAAATTCAAGATGGCCGCCATGGCTAAAAATAGATTTTCAAAATACAAGTTTGTAGCGACTACTTCTTGAAAACTATAAGTGATATTGATATGGCACTTTTTCTAAAATGATCAGCATGACATGATGTTGGTCCTTGTCAAAAATCGTTTTGATTCAATATTAAACATGGCTGTCAGCGGCCATCTTTGTTTACATAGAGTTATATAATGAAACTTGTAGCGACTACTCCTCTGACACTACTTGACGGATTTTCATGAAACTTCACAGGAATGTTGCTCTTGATGTCTAATTGATCCTAGCAAAATTTCAGATCGGCCAGAAATTCAAGATGGCCGCCACAGCTAAAAATAGATTTTTAAAAAATAAGTTTGTAACGACTACTTCTTGAAAACTATAAGTGATATTGATATTGGACTTTTTCTAAAATGATCAGCATGACATGATGGTTATTAGAGTCGAACATTATTTTGATTCGACGTTAAACATGGCTTGAATGGTACATCGCAACGTGACAAAGCAAATGTGGAAGTGACCTTGACCCTCCAAGCAAAGGCAGAAAACCTTATAATTTTAATTTCAACTTTGGCATTTAGGTCACTTTTTCACAAACTGTATGCACTAAGACCTTTCAAACTTTGCTTATAGTTGTATCTTGAGTGGTACATTTTTCATCTGATCTTTATCTGATTTTTCTTTTTTACTCGTCCGTCTGTCCGTAAACTTTTATTTGTAGCGACTACTGCTCTGAAACTACTGGATGGATATTCATGAAACTTTACAGAAATGTTGCCCATGAAGTCTAGTTGATCCTAGCAAATATTCATGTTTATGTGAAATCCAAGATGGCCGCCAAATCTAAAAATAGATTTTTAAAAAACAAGTTTGTAGCGACTACTTCTTAAAAACTCTAAGTGATATTGATATGGGACTTTTTCTAAAATAATCAGCATGACATGATGTTGGTCCTTGTCAAAAATCGTTTTGATTTGACGTTAAACATGGCTGCCAGCGGCCATCTTTGTTTACATAGAGTTATATAATGAAAACTTGTAGCGACTACTCCTTTGAAACTACCTGACGGATTTTCATGAAACTTCACAGGAATGTTGCTCTTGATGTCTAATTGATCCTAGCAAAATTTCAGGTCGGCCGGAAATTCAAGATGGCTGCCACGGCTATAAATAAATTTTCAGAATACAAGTTTGTAGCGACTACTTTTTGAAAACTATAAGTGATATTGATATGGGACTTTTTCTAAAATGATCAGCATGACATGATGTTGGTCCTTGTCAAAAATTGTTTTGATTCAATGTTAAACATGGCTGTCAGTGGCCATCTTTGTTTACATAGAGTTATATAATGAAAACTTGTAGCGACTACTCCTCTGAAACTACTTGACGGATTTTCATGAAACTTCACAGCAATTATGGCCCTTGATTTTATTAAAAATGCTATATTTTGCCTTGTTAAGGCGATAGGGCCTTCATTTTTCATCTGATCTTTTCCAAACTTTACCAGATTGGATGGCGAGAGGGCCTTCATTTTTCATCTGATCTTTACCAAACTTTACCAGATGGGATGGCGAGTTGTCCGTCGTCCGTCCGTCGTTCCTTAACTTTTGCCTTGTGAACACCCTAGGGCCTTCATTATTAATCGGATCTTTATGAAACTTTGTCAGTGTCTTTATATCAATGAAAGCTCAGACAAATTCGAAAACCAGCCAGATCGAATTAGTTTCACCAGAGTTATGGCCCTTGTTTTGCTAAAAAATGCCATATTAAGCCATGTGAACACTCTAGCACCTTCATTTATTATTTGATCTTTACCAAACTTGCAAAGATTATTAATAACAATCAAAGCTTGGGCAACTTTGAAAACCAGCTAAATTGGGTCGGTAACACCAGAGTTATGGCCCTTGTTTATTCTGAAAATGCCATTTTCTGCCTTGTGAACACTACAGCACCTTCATGTATTATTTGATCTTTACCAAACAGATTGTTAATATCAATGAAAATTCAGACAAGTTCAAAAACCAGCCAAATCGGATCAGTAACACCAGAGTTATGGCCCTTGTGTTTTCTGAAAAATGCCATTTTCTGTCTTATGAACACTCCAGCACCTTCACCTTCACCAAGCTTGCATATATTGTTAATAGCAATGAAATTTTGGACGAGTTCGAAAAACAGAAACATTGGAGCATTTTTGCCGGAATTATGGCCCTTGTCTTTGTCTTTTCTGCCTTGTGAACACTCTAGCACCTTCATCCTTTAATAGCAATTTTTTGTCTCGCCTTTTCGAAGAAAAAAAGACATAGGTGTTGCTTTTCCGGTGGCGACGGCGGCAACATTCAAGTTTTGCGTTCAGGTCATTTTCTCACACTGTATGCACTAGACCTTTCAAACTTTGCTTATAGTTGTATCATGGGTGGTACATCGTAACGTGACAAAGCAAATGTGGAAGTGACCTTGACCCTAGATAAGCAAAGGGAAGATAACTTAAATAATTTTTAGGTTCAACTTTTGCGTTTAGGTCACTTTTTCACAAACTGTATGCATCAGACCTTTAAAACTTTGCTTATAGTTGTATCTTGAATGGTACATCGCAACGTGACAAAGCAAATGTGGAAGTGACCTTGACCCTCCAAGCAAAGGCAGAAAACCTTATAATTTTAACTTCAACTTTGGCTTTTAGGTCACTTTTTCACAAACTGTATGCACTAAGACCTTTCAAACTTTGCTTATAGTTGTATCTTGAGTGGTACATTTTTCATCTGATCTTTATCTGATTTTTCTTTTTTACTCGTCCGTCTGTCCGTAAACTTTTATTTGTAGCGACTACTCCTCTGAAACTACTGGATGGATATTCATGAAACTTTACAGAAATGTTGCCCATGAAGTCTAGTTGATCCTAGCAAATATTCATGTTGATGTGAAATCCAAGGTGGCCGCCAAATCTAAAAATAGATTTTTAAAAAACAAGTTTGTAGCGACTACTTCTTAAAAACTCTAAGTGATATTGATATGGGACTTTTTCTAAAATAATCAGCATGACATGATGTTGGTCCTTGTCAAAAATCGTTTTGATTTGACGTTAAACATGGCTGCCAGCGGCCATCTTTGTTTACATAGAGTTATATAATGAAAACTTGTAGCGACTACTCCTCTGAAACTACCTGACGGATTTTCATGAAACTTCACAGGAATGTTGCTCTTCATGTCTCTTGATGTCTAATTGATCCTAGCAAAATTTCGGGTCGGCCGGAAATTCAAGATGGCTGCCACGGCTATAAATAAATTTTCAGAATACAAGTTTGTAGCGACTACTTCTTGACAACTATAAGTGATATTGATATGGGACTTTTTCTAAAATGATCAGCATGACATGATGTTGGTCCTTGTCAAAAATTGTTTTGATTCAACGTTAAACATGGCTGCCAGCGGCCATCTTTGTTTACAAAGTGTTATATAGTAAAAACTTGTAGCGACTACTCCTCTGAAACTACTTGGCGGATGTTCATGAAACTTTACAGGAATGTTGCTCTTAATGTCTAATTGATCCTAGCAAAATTTCAGATCTGCCAGAAATTTAAGATGGCCGCCACAGCTAAAAATAGATTTTTAAAAACTAAGTTTGTAGCGACTACTTCTTGAAAACTATAAGTGAAATTGATATGGGACTTTTACTAAAAAGATCAGCATGACATGATGGTTATCCGTGTCGAACATTATTTTGATTCGACGTTAAACATGGCTGCCAGTGGCCATCTTTGTTTACATAGAGTTATATAATGAAAACTTGTAGCCACTACTCCTCTGAAACTACTCGACGGATTTCCATGAAACTTCACAGGAATGTTGCTCTTGATGTCTAATTGATCCTAGCAAAATGACTAAAAATAATTTTTCAAAATACAAGTTTGTAGCGACTTCTTCTTGAAAACTATAAGTGATATTGATATGGGACTTTTTCTAAAATGATCAGCATGACATGATGTTGGTCCTTGTCAAAAATTGTTTTGATTCAACGTTAAACATTGCTGCCAGCGGCCATCTTTGTTTACATAGAGTTATATAATAAAAACTTGTAGCGACTACTCCTTTGAAACTACTTGGCGGATTTTCATGACACTTTACAGGAATGTTGCTCTTAATGTCTTATTGATCCTAGCAAAATTTCAGATGGGCCAGAAATTCAAGATGGCCGCCACGGCTACAAAATAAATTTTCATAAAAAACGTTTGTAGCGACTACTTCCTGAAATCAAAATCAATCAGTAGAGCTTCAAGGTCATTGACCTCTTGTTTTTAAGTCCAGCGCCCGTTAGGCGAGACTTGTGAATCCACGGATTTCTTTTTCTTTTTTTTTTAACGCTGTGATGGTCAATCCCGATCGCCCGAAACCCTGTCATGACCGGAAGTTACCGGGTTGGCTAACGCAGTGGCTGGCCAACCCAGATGTGGGTGACGTGCAGGGGACTGATGATGGCCACCTATTGTTCATGTCGGCAACCGTGGCAGGGGAGGTTCATGATCCAGTGTGATACTTGTGACGAGTGGTACCATGGGTCTGATACTTGTGACGAGCGGTACCATGGGTTGTGTATCAGTGTAACTGCCACGGAGTCCCTCAGTATAGATTGTGCGAGGTCTGAAAACGAGAAGTGCGAGGTCTGAAAACTTGCTGGCCGCCCAGTACCCCGCTAGTCAAAACTTTATATTTTCAGGTCACCCAAAATGGAGCCCCGCGAGGTAGCTGATCGGGAGAGCTTCCTGGATGAGGTCTGGCGGGCGACACGGTTGGGGAAATTAGTGTGTGCGGGGAAATTGATGAGCAATCTTATGCTCACAAGAGTATCAGCAGCTGATATAGAGCGGGTCCTCTTGGCCCAGGCTGAGATAGCTCGGCGGCTGAACAACCAGAAGTGGCTGCGGGAGGTGGCTCGTGATGCCCACGAGTTATCCTTCCGGGCCAAGGACTGGATTGACCAGCACCTGGCAAAAGTCGGCAGGGGGCCTCGCCTTAACCCGAGCCAGTTGTCTGGACTTAGCCGGGATATTCGGTCGAAGGAGGACCCAGATATTCCACGGGTAGTGGAGGATTGGGCGACGAGGCGAAGCCACGCTCGGTCACCCCCTCGGCCATTGGGTCCGCAGGAATCCGATGGATTCCTGAACCCCATGATACTGAGCGACTGCTCGTGCTCGGAGGAGGAACCTCTGGCTGAGAACGTCCTGCTGCTGGACATGAACACCGCAATCCCTGAGGACCTGCATCCCGGGGACCTGGCGGGGTTCCGCCGGATGGTTCATGAGTTCAACCAGCTAGATCCCCGGAATGTGAGTGATTCTGGCCGGGAAAGCTCGTCCCTGCTTGGTGGGGACGCAAGCTCACCCTTGGGGCTGGTCCCCAAGAGGCGGCATAGGAAGCCACGGCACCGGTGGAGAAGGCGTAATAGGGGACGACAGGGGAACGAGTCCTTCGAGGGCGAAACCGGGAGCAGCCTGGGTGGGGGTACTGGTGGGACGCCCCTCCAGAACCTAGTGCTTCTACCGGCAGGGACAGAAAGTCACCCTTCTGCTGACAGGAGCCTTATGTGGGGGCCACCAGGTGTACAGGGGAGTCGTCGGGCTGGAGTAGCGGGGAGTGGGGCGACGTGCTCTCGTTCTCGAACTTCGGGCGAAAGGGGATCCTCCTCCGGGGGAAATATCCCCCGTGGAGTGGGTGGGTCGGGTTTCTCGACTCCGTCTGTGATCTCGTCGGAGCCCATATCTGGCCATGGCTACCGGCCATCGCAAGGTCAGCATACCGTGAGGGAGGGGCCAGTGCCTGTAGGTCGGAGAATGACGGTTGAGGGACTAGGGCCATGTCCGTTGGGGATCGTGGATGCTGACCTGTGCGTCAATGTCGTTAATGCTGTACCAGGGGAGGATCTGCCGAGTAGGCATGTGGAGTTGTCCACAGGTCCCGCAGGACGAGGGTTGTCCCCAGAAGGTTGGGGTTCGACACGGACCCAGCCTCGATCACACGTAGAGTTGAGTCCAGGAGCTGCAGGCAGTCTCCCGGGCCATAGGATAGACCCAGAGGTCTCTTCCGGTCTTAATTCTAAGCAACGGCGGGATCTCCGCCGGTCAGCTGCGGAACGGTGCCTTCTCGGGTGTGGTGAAGGATTGGGGGAATTTGCCAAACTCCATGCTCTGAAGTGGCATCTCCCCGTGATTTTTGACGAAAGACAAGAATCCTCGGAGACCCCAAGGCTGAGGGTGGGGGCCCTCAGATTCATTGCAGACCGACTTCTTGGGGGCCTGGGCTCCCTGGAGGCCTTGTTGCTATATGTTGAGGGGACCGAGCTTTTCTCGGCCCTCTCCGGGCGACAAGTCACAGGGAAACAGGAGGCCGCCATGAGGGCGGTGTGTGAATACCTCGGGGTGGACGCCCCGGGGGAATTCAGGATATCGCCACCAAACTCTCCAGCTATCTTGATCCACTGGAGAGTGGCGTTGATCCTGATGGCACACCTGCACCCCCGAGAACAAGCCCAGCTGCAACAGCTGTATGGTATGCCTGAGGGGGTAGTGGCCCGAGGTCCGGATTCAGTTCTGGAGGTCCAAACTGAACTCCCGGAGGCATTCGACAGCCATTTCCACCTCGATAGGTGTGAAAACGTTCTGAACGCACCTCGGGGAGGTTTTTCCGGTGTCCTCAGCGCCCTCCAGCCTGAGGAACAGACCAGGGTCCGGTTGGTTGGCGCAGTGGCCAATTACTGTGACCCGGGTCGGTACCCATCGGGGGTACAATGAGGGGTCCCTGGTCGAGGCTCTCAACCTTCCTGGGGTAGTTGGCCTCGGGGAGGTGGGACTGGATTACACAGTCCCCCTGGGGGACAGGTCTCGGCAAGTGCAGGTGCTTGGCCGGGTTCTGGGTTTTGCAACGCCGATGTCGTCTTGGTCTTGCACTGTCATGGCCAAGTGAATGCTCCAGGGGACGAAGCCTCGGCCTTGGTGCGATTAATGGGGCAGGCGCTTCTGTGAAGGGATCAAAGGGTGCACCTCCATTGTTTAACCAGCAGCCTGGAGGAGGTCCAGCAATGGACTCGAAGTTTCCCGAACGCGTATTTCGGGTTCACCAGGTTGGTGGAGAACTTTGGAGAGGCACAGTTGGCCGCGTTACGGGGGTCCCTGAGAATCGTCTGCTCCTGGAAACGGATGCTCCGTATTTCCAGTTCCAGGGGCATCAGTATTCAACTTGGTGTCCCTGCCGATCGTCTGCTGAGATTGACGGTGGAGAATGCTCGGTGGTTGTACCTCCCGGGTGTAGGTCACCCGGTGGGACCGGGTGTAGGTCACCCGGTGGGACCGGGTGTAGGTCACCCGGATGTTCCGGGTGTAGGTCACCCGGATGAAAGGAGGGGAACAGGCGAAAAGTGGGGTGGGTAATCTCTCTTTTTGTCGAGATGGTCAGAGTGTCCCGACGGTTAGTACATGGGAGGGTTCCTTTGTATGGTCGTCCCGGACCCCTCAAAGTCTCTGAAGGCCAGAGATGTGGGAGGGTTCCCGTATCTCCGCACCTGAGAGGGTCTGTGGAGGTTTTGCTAGAGACATCCCAAATTTGGGTGTTGTCTCCCAACCTCAGTAATGGGGGTGAAATGGTTAAGTTTTCTGCAAATTTAAGGATGGTCACCGTTGTGGAATTATTTTATATAGGAAAACAGTCTACTCACAAGCATATGGAAGGATCAAGTTTGGTCACCTGGGTTCAGGGGAAATAGTGAGGGTAGGGATTAAGGTCGGTTACCAGGGGCAATTAAGGATCATTTAAAGTTTGGTTACCAGGGTTATCTGTAGAGGGGAATTATCAAGAGGATATATTACCATTATTGTTTCGGGCATATCATATTTATTATCGCAAGGCACCTCCACGGCCGTGCGGGTGAGGGTCACTCAGACTCCTGTGGGCAGTGTTGGGGGAAGGCCCTCCCATCGCCTCGTGGGTCATGTTATGTTGTTGGTGGGTGTTTAAATCAGGTTTTTGCCCGGGTCCAGGGGATGGTACTCAAATAGAGGACGTAAGAACCTAAAAAAGGGAAGTTAGCGCTCACAAAGGCAAAGTTGCGCTGAGAGCTAGGGGACCCCCCTCCCCCCCCCCCCCCCCCCCATCCCGTCGTCAGGAAGACCCTTTTTATAAAGGGGGGGAGTGTAGTGAATGTACATGGGGTACCACTAGGTTCATAAAGAGTGGGGAGTGTAGTGAATGTACATGGGGTACCACTAGGTTCTTGCGGTCTGATTCCCTGGAGATTTCGGTAGTCAGCAGTTTCCCGCCAACTGAGCTCACATGACCCCAGCTAGATGTCACATGACACCGTCCAAGCTCCCTGATTGGTGGCGGCATGGCGAACAAGAGGTCTCTGGAAAGGGAAGTAGCCATTGTGTTGGACATGATTTAGTTCAAAATGCTATATTTTACCTAGTTAATACAATAGGGCTTCCTTTTTTCATCTAATCTTTATCAAACTTTATTTATTTTTTTCAATTTTTTTCACATTTGTTTTGATTATTATTGTTAGATCTACTGATCAGAGATCAGCAGAGCTTATGCCGTGGTGCGGCGTCCGTCGTCCGTCTGTCTGTCCGTAAACTTTTTTTTGTAGCGACTACTCCTCTGAAACTACTGAATGGATTTTCATGAAACTTTACAGAAATGTTGCCCATGAAGTCTAGTTGATCCTAGCAAAAATTCATGTTGATGTGAAATCCAAGATGGCCGCCAGATCTAAAAATAGGTTTTTAAAAAACAAGTTTGTAGCGACTTCTTCTTGAAAACTATAAGTGATATTGATATGGGACTTTTTCTAAAATGATCAGCATGACATGATGTTGGTCCTTGTCGAAAATCGTTTTGATTCGACGTTAAACATGGCTGCCAGCGGCCATCTTTGTTTACATAGAGTTATATAGTAAAAACTTGTAGCGACTACTCCTTTGAAACTACTTGGCGGATTTTCATGAAACTTAACAGGAATGATTCTCTTGATGTTTTATTGATCCTAGCAAAATTTCAGGTCGGCCGGAAATTCAAGATGGCCGCTACGGCTAAAAATAATTTTTCAAAATACAAGTTTGTAGCGACTACTTCTTGAAAACTATAAGTGATATTGATATGGGACTTTTTCTAAAATGATCAGCATGATATGATGTTGGTCCTTGTCAAAAGTTGTTTTGATTCAACGTTAAACATGGCTGCCAGCAGCCATCTTTGTTTACATAGAGTTATATAGTAAAAACTTGTAGCGACTACTCCTTTGAAACTACATGGCGGGTTTTCATGAAACTTTACAGGAATGTTGCTCTTAATGTCTAATTGATCCTAGCAAAGTTTCAGGTCTGCAAGAAATTCAAGATGGCCACCACAGCTGAAAATAGATTTTTAAAAAAGAAGTTTGAAGGGACTACGTCTTGAAAACTATAAGTGATATTGATATGGGACTTTTTGTAAAATGATCAGCATGACATGATGCTTATCAGAGTCAACCATTATTTTGATTTGACGTTAAACATGGCTGCCAGTGGCCATCTTTGTTTACATAGAGTTATATGATGAAAACTTGTAGCGACTACTCCTCTGAAACTACTTGACGGATTTTCATGAAACTTCACAGGAATGTTGCTCTTGATGTCTAATTGATCCTAGCAAAATTTCAGGTCTGCCGGAAATTCAAGATGGCTGCCACGGCTAAAAATAATTTTTCAAAAAACAAGTCTGTAGCGACTACTTCCTGAAATCAAAATCAATCAGTAGAGCTTCAAGGTCATTGACCTCTTGTTTTTTTGGTGTTTTTTTCATTTTTAGCTCTACTGATCAGAGATCAGCAGAGCTTATGCCGTGGTGCGGCGTCCGTCGTCCGTCTGTCTGTCCGTCTGTCCGTCCGTCTGTCTGTCCGTAAACTTTTTTTTGTAGCGACTACTCCTCTGAAACTACTAAATGGATTTTCATGAAACTTTACAGAAATGTTGCCCATGAAGTCTAGTTGATCCTAGCAAAAATTCATGTTGATGTGAAATCCAAGATGGCCGCCAGATCTAAAAATAGGTTTTTAAAAAACAAGTTTGTAGCGACTTCTTCTTGAAAACTATAAGTGATATTGATATGGGACTTTTTCTAAAATGATCAGCATGACATGATGTTGGTCCTTGTCGAAAATCGTTTTGATTCGACGTTAAACATGGCTGCCAGCGGCCATCTTTGTTTACATAGAGTTATATAATGAAAACTTGTAGCGACTACTCCTCTGAAACTACTTGACGGATTTTCATGAAACTTCACAGGAATGTTGCTCTTGATGTCTAATTGATCCTAGCAAAATTTCAGGTCGGCCGGAAATTCAAGATGGCCGCCCAGGCTTAAAATAATTTTTCAAAATTCAAGTTTGTAGCGACTACTTCTTGAAAACTATTAGTGATATTGATATGGGACTTTTTCTGAAATGATCAGCATGATATGATGTTGGTCCTTGTCAAAAATTGTTTTGATTCAACGTTAAACATGGCTGCCAGCGGCCATCTTTGTTTACATAAAGTTATATAGTAAAAACTTGTAGCGACTACTCCTTTGAAACTACTAGGCGGATTTTCATGAAACTTTACAGGAATGTTGCTCTTAATGCCTTATTGATCCTAGCACAATGTCAGGTCGGCCAGAAATTCAAGATGGCCGCCACAGCTAAAAATAGATTTTTAAAAAAGAAGTTTGTAGCGACTACTTCTTGAAAACTATAAGTGATATTGATATGGGACTTTTTCTAAAAAGATCAGCATGATATGATGTTGGTCCTTGTCAAAAATTGTTTTGATTCAACGTTAAACATGGCTGCCAGCGGCCATCTTTGTTTACATAGAGTTATATAGTAAAAACTTGTAGCGACTACTCCTTTGAAACTACTTGGCGGATTTTCATGAAACTTAACAGGAATGATTCTCTTGATGTCTAATTGATCCTAGCAAAATTTCAGGTCGGCCGGAAATTCAAGATGGCCGCCACGGCTAAAAATAATTTTTCAAAATACAAGTTTGTAGCGACTACTTCTTGAAAACTATAAGTGATATTGATATGGGACTTTTTCTAAAATGATCAGCATGATATGATGTTGGTCCTTGTCAAAAGTTGTTTTGATTCAACGTTAAACATGGCTGCCAGCAGCCATCTTTGTTTACATAGAGTTATATAGTAAAAACTTGTAGCGACTACTCCTTTGAAACTACATGGCGGGTTTTCATGAAACTTTACAGGAATGTTGCTCTTAATGTCTAATTGATCCTAGCAAAGTTTCAGGTCTGCAAGAAATTCAAGATGGCCACCACAGCTGAAAATAGATTTTTAAAAAAGAAGTTTGAAGGGACTACGTCTTGAAAACTATAAGTGATATTGATATGGGACTTTTTGTAAAATGATCAGCATGACATGATGCTTATCAGAGTCAACCATTATTTTGATTTGACGTTAAACATGGCTGCCAGTGGCCATCTTTGTTTACATAGAGTTATATGATGAAAACTTGTAGCGACTACTCCTCTGAAACTACTTGACGGATTTTCATGAAACTTCACAGGAATGTTGCTCTTGATGTCTAATTGATCCTAGCAAAATTTCAGGTCTGCCGGAAATTCAAGATGGCTGCCACGGCTAAAAATAATTTTTCAAAAAACAAGTCTGCAGCGACTACTTCCTGAAATCAAAATCAATCAGTAGAGCTTCAAGGTCATTGACCTCTTGTTTTTATTATTTTTTTTTTTTTTTTCATTATTGTTTTTCATTTATTGATTGATTTTATTTGTAATTTTTTTTTGTAATTTTGTTTTTTTCATTATTGTTTTTTTTTTTTTAAATGTTGAATTCATTTAAAAAAAAAATGTTGGTGTTAGCAGGAAGCATGGCTATGATTTCTAGTTGTGCCTATTGCGTTTTTTTCCGGTTCGTTGATTTTTGATGGAGTTGCAGCCCCTTGATATTTTTACTTTTAAATTTCCTTGTCGGTGCTACTCCTCCTAAACGCCTTGTTGGATTTCGACGAAACTTGGCAGGAAGGAGTTATGGCACTTTTACATTTTTACTTTAAATTCCTTGTCGGCACTACTCCTCCTAAATGGCTTGTTGGATTTCTACAAAATTTGGCAGGAAGCCTCATTATGATGTCTAGTTGTGCAAAGCGCGGTATATCAATGAAATCTTTTTACCAGCTATATATTGATAGTAACGACAGGTTATGGCCCTTGATTTGTTGAAATAGTTTTCCTTTGTCTGTAGTTACTTCATTTTTTATCTGATCTGTACCATATTTTTTTAGAATGTTAATATAATCAGAGATCAGCAGAGCTAATATGCCGTGATGCGGCGTCCGTCGTTCGTCCGTCCGTCCGTAAACTTTTTTTTTGTAGCGACTACTCCTCTGAAACTACCAACTGGATTTTCATGAAACTTTACAGAAATGATGCTCATGAAGTCTAGTTGATCCTAGAAAAATTCATGTTGATGTGAAATCCAATATGGCCGCCAAATCTAAAAATAGATTTTTAAAAAACAAGTTTGTAGCGACTACTTCTTGAAAACTGTAAGTGATACTGATATTGGACTTTTTCTAAAATGATCAGCATGACATGATGTTGGTCCTTGTCAAAATTTGTTTTGATTCGACGTTAAACATGGCTGCCAGCTGCCATCTTTGTTTACATAGAGTTATTAAGCAAAAACTTGTAGCGACTACTACTCTGAAACTACTTAACGGATTTCCATGAAACTTCACCGGAATGTTGCTATTGATGTCTGAATGATCCTAGCAACATTTCAGGTTGGTCGGAAATTCAAGATGGCCGCCACAGCTAAAAATAGATTTTCAAAAAACAAGTTGTAGCGAGTACTTCTTGAAAACTATAAGTTATATTGTTATAGGACTTTTTTTAAAATGATCGGTATGGAATGATGTTGATCCTTGTCAAAAATTATTTTGATGCGACTTTAATCATGGCCGCCGGCCATTTTTGTATACATAAGAGTTATATAATGAAAACTTGTAGCGACTACTCCTCTGAAACTACCTGACAGATTTTCATGAAACTTCACAAGAATGTTGCTCTTGATATCTAATTGATCCTAGCAAAATTTCAGGTTGGCTGGAAATTCAAAATGAAAACTATAAGTGATATTGATATGCGTCTTTTCCTAAAATGATCAGTATGACATGATGTTGGTCCTTGTCGAAAATTATTTTGATTCAACGTTAAACATGGCTGCCAGCGGCCATCTTTGTTTACATAGAGATATAATGAAAACTTGTAGCGACTACTCCTCTGAAACTATTTGACGAATTTTCATGAAACTTTACACGAATTTTGCTCTTGATGTCTTATTGATCCTAGCAAAACTTCAGGTCGGTCGGAAATTCAAGATGGCCGCTACGGCTATAAATAGATATTCAAAAAAACAAATTTGTAGCGACTACTTCTTGAAAACTAAGTGATATTGATATAGGACTTTTTCTAAAATGATCAGCATGACATGATGTTGGTCCTTGTCGAAAATCGTTTTGATTCGATGTTAAACATGGCTGTCAGCGGCCATCTTTGTTTACATAAAGTTATCTAGTAAAAACTTGTAGCGACTACTCCTCTGTAACTACTCGACGGATGTTCATGAAACTTCACAGGAATGTTGCTCTTGATGTCTTATTGATCCTAGCAAAATTTCATGTCGGCCGTAAATTCAAGATGGCCGCCATGGCTAAAAATAGATTTTCAAAATACAAGTTTGTAGCGACTACTTCTAGAAAACTATAAGTGATATTGATATCGGACTTTTTCTAAATGATCAGTATGACATGATGGGGATCCTTGTCAACAATTATTTTGATTTGACGTTAAACATGGCCACCAGTGGCCATCTTTGTTTATATAGAGTTATATAATGAAAACTTGTAACGACTACTCCTATGAAACTACTTAACGGAATTTCATGAAACTTCACAGGAATGCTGGTCTAGCTATCAAAAACCTATCAGTAGAGTTTCAAGGTCATTGACATCTTGTTTATTTTTACAGTTGTGCATTTGTAAAACTATCGAGCATGAAGGAGTCCAGAAGTTTGATACTTGAGATGAAGGATATGGTGTACAGGGGCCGGGAGATTGTGGTTAGATTCACAGCTGCTGCAGATTTCAATCGGTTCAAGGTCTCCAAGAGTACAGGTACAGTCTATACTCATTTTCTCATCACTCCCATCATGCATGTTTGATATAACCACCACTCTAAACTTGATATATTTGGGCAGTGGTGGTGATTTTCACAAGAGCCTTTAGTTATGTATGTTTTATGAATCAGAGCAGTTGAACATTTTGGGTAGGTAGCATGCTTAATTTATTATGCCCTCATTTGAAAATTGGTTTCCTCTCAATAACTTCAGTTAACCTGGATTAAACCTCACCACAAGGTGTGGGTCATGCAAAGGAAGTTTGGGATTGTTATTCATTTCATTTGGTCAAAGGTCACCATTACTATAAATAGAAAATTGTTTTCTGTTTAACAACTTAGTTTCACCGGAGTTACAGCCCTTGAAGGGAGCATATATATTTTATAAACATTTCTTGTTAAAATGTAATTCCAAAAATATTAAACTTTGGGAATTGTTTATTTAATAATCCTTTCTAGGCATAATAACAGTTCCGAAGCTTGCAAATATGTGTAAAACTATTTTAGTATTTTCTGTTAAGTTTTCAGATGAAAACTATTGATATTAAATATTAAAACACAATTAATAAACAGTCGTTTTTCATCTGACAGAGTATTCACAGCCAAGTGCCCAGATACCCTACAGCTCTGGCCCATATGACGCCTCAGCGTACAACATGTGGGTTCAGCCTACAGATGTTCCACCTCCATCATACTATCCTGCCGCCCTGCCAGCATCGATTAGTCAGCAGTATATCACACCAGCACAGGTTGTTATACAACCTTACACTTCCACGTTACCACCGGGATTTCAACCGCCTGCACCACAACCATATGCTGCCACCGCACCACCAGGATTTCCACCGACTACAACACCTCCATACACTGCAACCAAACTGCCGGGATTTCCATTGACTGCAACACAACCGTACCCTGGCAGTGTGCTGGTATATCCCCCACAGACAGAGTCCCAGTATGCTGCCCCAGACTACAGCGGGTACCAGACTCAACATCAGATGCAGACAGGGTACCAGTCTCAGACCCAATCAAAATCGCAGTACCATACAGGGTACCAGCCTGAGACACAGTCACAGACTCGTTCACCTGCTCCTACTCTCCCAGTGAAACAAGGTATGTTTAGACTTGGAGTTCCTCCCGAGATTACTTGATACCTGGGTTGTCATAAGTCAGGTACTGGACTTTTTATGCCCCGGCCGAAAGGGGCATTAAGAGTTGCCCCTGTCCGTCCGTCCCGTCCGTCCCTTCTGTCCGTCCCATCCGAATTGGTTTCCGCTCAATAACTTTTGAAAGGGTCCATGTTTGTAATTAATATTTGGTATGTAGCTGTGTAATTATAAAATACAGGTCAAGTTCGATTTCGGTCAACGTTGCTCATTTTCTGCAGGAGTTGTGGCCCCTTTTCGACTTAATTTTCTGCAACAAATTGGTTTCTGCTCAGTAACTTTTGAAAGGGTCCATGTTTGTAATTAATATTTGGTGTGTAGCTGTGTAATTATAAAATACAGGCCAAATTCGATTTAGGTCAACATCAGTCAATTTCTGAAGAATTTATGGCCCCTTTTCCGCTCAACGTCCGTCCGACAAATTGGTTTCCGCTCAGAAACTTTTGAAACGATCCATGTTTTAAATTTGTATTTGGGGTGTCACTTTTTAATTATAAAATACAGGTGAAGTTTGATTTCAGTCAACGTTACTCATTTTATGCAGGAGTTGTGACCCCTTTTCGACTTAATTTTCTGCAACAAATTGGTTTCCGCTCAATAACTTTTGAAAGGGTCCATGTTTGTAATTAATATTTGGTGTGTAGCTGTGTGTTCGATTTAGGTCAACATCAGTCAATTTCTGAAGGAGTTATGGCCCCTTTTCCGCTCAATAACTTTTGAAACGGTCCATGTTTTGAATTCATATTTGGTGTGTCACTTTGTAATTATAAAATACAGGTCAAGTTTGATTTCGGTCAATGTTGCTCATTTTATGTATCATTTTATGTATGTATTCAAGTCACATACTCCACTATTTATGTCAAAAATATGTTTGTATAAAACATTAGTATAGGTTTATAATATAAATCGTTTTGGCAAATTAATGTTAATATTATTTTTTTCATTTAGCTAAACAATCTGTGGAAGTTCCCTCGCAACAGCAGTGGTCTTCAATGGGTGATAGCGGCCAAAAACCAGATGAAGAATTACACAAAGTGTTCATTACAAATCTGCCATATCAGACCAGGGTAAGGACTATTATGAAATAACGTATTTGTTTGTGCAGTTAATTTACCAGGGGAGCTTATAAGATAGCTCATAGTCCGTCCATCATTTGTTAACTTGCCCTTTTCAGTCTATGCGAAATCCACAGGAGAATCATGTTAAAAGACATGTTTTTAGCTCGACTGATCAGAGATCAGCAGAGCTTATGCCGTGGTGCGGCGTCCGTCGTCCGTCCGTCCGTCTGTCCGTCTGTCCGTAAACTTTTATTTGTAGCGACAACTCCTCTGAAACTACTGGATGGATATTCATGAAACTTTACAGAAATGTTGCCCATCAAGTCTAGTTGATCCTAGCAAAAATTCATGTTGATGTGAAATCCAAGATGGCCGCCAAAGCTAAAAATAGAGTTTTAAAATACAAGTTTGTAGCGACTACTTCTTGAAAACTATAAGTGATATTGATATGGGACTTTTTCTAAAATGATCAGCATGACATGATGTTGATCCTTGTCAAAAATCGTTTTGATTCAACGTTAAACATGGCTGCCAGCGGCCATCTTTGTTTACATAGAGTTATATAGTAAAAACTTGTAGCGACTACTTCTCTGAAACTACTTGGCGGATTGTTATGAAACTTGACAGGAATGTTGCTCTTGATGTCTAATTGATCCTAGAAAAAATTCAGGTAGGCCGGAAATACAAGATGGCCGTCACAGCTAAAAATAGATTTTTAAAAAATAAGTTTGTAGCGACTACTTCTTGAAAACTATAAGTGATATTGATATGGGACTTTTTCTAAAATGATCAGCATGACATGATGTTGATCCTTGTGAAAAATTATTTTGATTCGACGTTAAACATGGCTGCCAGTGGCCATCTTTGGTTACATAGAGTTATATAGTAAAAACTTGTAGCGACTACTCCTCTGAAACTACTTGACGGATGTTCATGAAACTTCACAGGAATGTTGCTCTTGATGTCTAGTTGATCCTAGAAAAATTTCAGGTCGGCCGGAAATTCAAGATGGCCGCCACAGCTAAAAATAGATTTAAAATAAATAAGTTTGTAATGACTACTTCATCAAAACAATCAGAGATATTGATATGGGACTTTTTCTAAAATGATCAGTATGACATGATGTTGGTCCTTGTTGAAAATCATTTTGATTTGACGTTAAACATGGCTGCCATCTTTGTTTACATAGAGTTATATAATGAAAACTTGTAGCGACTACTCCTCTGAAACTACTTGACGGATTTTCATGAAACTTCACAGGAATGTTGCTCTTAATGTCTTATTGATCCTAGCAAAATTTCAGGTCGGCCGGAAATTCAAGATGGCCGCCACGGTTAAAAATAGATTTTCAAAAAACAAGTCTGTAGCGACTACTTCCTGAAATCAAAATCAATCAGTAGAGCTTCAAGGTCATTGACCTCTTGTTTGTTAAAGCGCGATAAAATGCTTGGTCAGTTGAACTCAGCATCCTTAAACAAATGTTGATTTATTGTGCTATGACCGACTGACTAAAAATTCATCGATCCATCTTTCTTTTTTATATGTACATATATTATTTTAGGATGGCGCCGCAAATCACAGTTAATAACCGTACCAGGTTCCGCAAATTAAACTATCCATAACAGATGCGCATTCGGGGTGTTATTTAGCAGCTTGCGTTTGTGAATAAGCGTTCGTTGTAACGCTAAGCGTTCGTTGTAACGCGTGCTCATGACCCAGATTTGCTCTTAATAAGCTAAAAATAGAAAAAATCATCGAAAAATAAGAATATGAAAACAATATCACTGTTTAAACTGTTAATATTCGATCTTTCTTCTTCAGTTCAACTTGACAAATTCACGTGACCTTTCAATGACAATATGAAAGCTGTAATGCGATTGGTTCAAATCTAGTAATCGACCAATGAAATGCGCGCTTATAAATCGACTATCAATTTTAATCAAGAGAACTTTCTATTTATCAACAGATATGGTTTCAAGTTAAAAACCTGATTTTTTACCTAATAAAAACACGATTTTTGATTGGAGTTTAGTTTTAAAAAATACCGGACACTCGGACAGAGTAAAGGGAAATCTTGTGTATCAGTCTTGTGTATCAGCACATTAAAGAACCATTGATAGATCACCATGATTTGTTGATTTTGTGTGGTTCACAAGGAGTTACCACTCATATTATATGTGTTGGTGACCATAATGAATCATTCAGTTTATGTTTGTTATATATGTGTACGGTCATGTTTAATACTGTATATGTTAATGTTTATTGTGTCGCCTGCATAGCATGGCAGCAGACACTTGGGAAATACCTTGTCCGCCATCCGTCACCAACATGCATCTTAAACTTGGCCATAACTTGAAAAGTAATTGACCTATTTTCATAAAACTTCACACATATCTTACCTCAAGGAGTGTCGTTCAGTAATTCTTCCTTTCATTTTGGCAGAGTTATGCCCCTTTTCATAAAACTTTAACGTGCAACCTAACCAAGTTGATGAAATGAAATAAGCACGTGGCAGGCAACACAAGTGGAACACCTTTCTAGTTACTGTATCTACAGCAATTGGAAGTGGTTTATATAGCTGCGGTTGTTGCTGCGTTTATATTGTTGTATTTTTAGCTCTACTGATCAGAGATCAGCAGAGCTTATGCCGTGGTGCGGCGTCCGTCATCCGTCTGTCCGTCCGTCTGTCTGTCCGTAAACTTTTTTTTGGAGCGACAACTCCTCTGAAACTACTGAATGGATTTTCATGAAACTTTACAGAAATGTTGCCCATGAAGTCTAGTTGATCCTAGCAAAAATTCATGTTGATGTGAAATCCAGGATGGCCGCCAAATCTAAAAATAGGTTTTTAAAAAACAAGTTTGTAGCGACTACTTCTTGAAAACTATAAGTGATATTGATATGGGACTTTTTCTAAAATGATCAGCATGACATGATGTTGGTCCTTGTCAAAAATCGTTTTGATTCAACGTTAAACATGGCTGCCAGCGGCCATCTTTGTTTACATAGAATTATATAATGAAAACTTGTAGCGACTACTCCTCTGAAACTACTTGACGGATTTTCATGAAACTTCACAGGAATGTTGCTTTTGATGTCTTATTGATCCTAGCAAAATTTTAGGTCGGCTGGAAATTCAAGATGGCCGCCACGACTAAAAATAAATTTTCCAAATACAAGTTTGTAGCGACTTCTTCTTGAAAACTATAAGTGATATTGATATGGGACTTTTTCTAAAATGATCACCATGACATGATGTTGGTCCTTGTCAAAAATTGTTTTGATTCAACGTTAAACATTGCTGCCAGCGGCCATCTTTGTTTACATAGAGTTATATAGTAAAAACTTGTAGCGACTACTCCTTTGAAACTACTTGGCGGATTTTCATGAAACTTTACAGGAATGTTGCTCTTAATGTCTAATTGATCCTAGCAAAATTTCATATCGGCCAGAAATTCAAGATGGCCGCCACAGCTAAAAATAGATTTTTAAAAAAGAAGTTTGTAGCGACTACGTCTTGAAAACTATAAGTGATATTGATATGGGACTTTTTGTAAAATGATCAGCATGACATGATGGTTATCAGAGTCAAACATTATTTTGATTTGACGTTAAACATTGCTGCCAGCGGCCATCTTTGTTTACATAGAGTTATATAGTAAAAACTTGTAGCGACTACTCCTTTGAAACTACTAGGCGGATTTTCTTGAAACTTTACAGGAATGTTGCTCTTAATGTCTAATTGATCCTAGAAAAATTTCAGATCGGCCAGAAATTCAAGATGGCCGCCACAGCTAAAAATAGATTTTTAAAAAAGAAGTTTGTAGCGACTACGTCTTGAAAACTATAAGTGATATTGATATGGGACTTTTTGTAAAATGATCAGCATGACATGATGGTTATCAGAGTCAAACATTATTTTGATTCGACGTTAAACATGGCTGCCAATGGCCATCTTTGTTTACATAGAGTTATATAATGAAAACTTGTAGCGACTACTCATCTGAAACTACTTGTCGGATTTTCATGAAACTTCACAGGAATGTTGCTCTTGATGTCTAATTGATCCTAGCAAAATTTCAGGTCGGCCGGTAACGTCTCTGACTTGAAATCACTTGCCCCTCACCGCTGTAGGTTCGATCCCTCATGGGCCTAGGAATCTTTATGTGAGGAAGCTATCCAGCTGGCTTGCGGAACGTCGGTGGTTCTACCCAGGTGCCCGCCCGTGCACGAAAATTGCCCGGAGGGGTACCTGGGGTCTTCCTCCACCAATGGAAGCTGGAAAGTCGCCATATGACCTTAGCTGTTGGTGCGACTATAAAATCCAATTCAATCAATCAATCAATCAGGTCGGCCGGAAATTCAAGATGGCCGCCACGGCTAAAAATAAATTTTCAAAAAAAAAGTCTGTAGCGACTTCTTCCTGAAATCAAAATCAATCAGTAGAGCTTCAAGGTCATTGATCTCTTGTTATTGTTGTGTTTATATTGTTGTATTTATATTGTTGTATTTTTATTGTTGTGTTTTTAGCTCGACTGATCAGAGATCAGCAGAGCTTATGCCGTGGTGCGGCGTCCGTCGATCTGTCCGTCTGTCCGTAAACTTTTATTTGTAAGGACAACTTCTCTGAAACTACTGGATGTATATTCATGAAACTTTACAGAAATGTTGCCCATAAAGTCTAGTTGATCCTAGCAAAAATTCATGTTGATGTGAAATCCAAGATCGCCGCCAAAGCTAAAAATAGAGTTTTAAAATAAAAGTTTATAGCGACTACTCCTTGAAAAATAAGTGATATTGATAAGGGACTTTTTCTAAAATGATCAGCATGACATGATGTTGATCCTTGTCAAAAATCGTTTTGATTCAACGTTAAACATGGCTGCCATCGGCCATCTTTGTTTACATAGAGTTATATAGTAAAAACTTGTAGCGACTACTCCTCTGAAACTACTTGACGGATTGTCATGAAACTTTACAGGAATGTTGCTCTTGATGTCTAATTGATCCTAGCAAAATTTCAGATCTGCCAGAAATTCAAGATGGCCGTCACAGCTAAAAATAGATTTTTTAAAAAAAAGTTTGTAGCGACTACTTCTTGAAATCTATAAGTGATATTGATATGGGACTTTTTCTAAAATGATCAGCATGACATGATGTTGATCCTAGTCGAAAATTATTTTGATTCGACGTTAAACATGGCTGCCAGTGGCCATCTTTGGTTACATAGAGTTATATAGTAAAAACTTGTAGCGACTACTCCTCTGAAACTACTTGACGGATGCTCATGAAACTTCACAGGAATGTTGCTCTTCATGTCTAGTTGATCCAAGAAAAATTTCAGGTCGGCCGGAAATTCAAGATGGCCACCACAGCTAAAAATAGATTTAAAATAAATAAGTTTGTAGCGACTACTTCTTCAAAATTATAAGAGATATTAATGTGGGACTTTTTCTAAAATGATCAGTATGACATGATGTTGGTCCTTGTCGAAAATCGTTTTGATTTGACGTTAAACATGGCTGCCAGCGGCCATCTTTGTTAACATAGAGTTATATAATGAAAACTTGTAGCGACTACTCCTCTGAAACTACTTGACGGATTGATCCTAGCAAAATTTCAGGTCGGCCGGAATTTCAAGATGGCCGCCACGGTTAAAAATAGATTTTCAAAAAACAAGTCTGTAGCGACTACTTCCTGAAATCAAAATCAATCAGTAGAGCTTCAAGGTCATTGACCTCTTGTTATTGTTGTATTTTTATTGTTTTGTTTATATTGTTGTTTTTATATTGTTGTGTTTATATTGTTGTATTTTTATTGTTGTGTTTATATTGTTGTATTTTTATTGTTGTTTATATTGTTGTATTTATATTGTAGTGTTTATATTGTTGTATTTTTATTGTTGTGTTAATATTTTTGTATTTTATGCCCCGAAATTTTTTCGGGAGCATATAGTAATCGCACCGTCCGTCTGTCCGGATTCTGTCCGTCCGTCATTCCGAAATTTGTGTCTGGACCGTAACTTCACAACCCCTGCAGGAATTTTTAAATAACTTGGCACAAGTGATCACCATAACAAGACGATGTGTCGCGCGCAAAACCCAGGTCCGTACCTCAAAGGTCAAGGTCACACTTGAAGTTTATAGGTCAAAAATGGGTACGTAATTTCGTGTCCGGACCGTAACGTCACAACCCCTGCAAGGATTTTTAAATTACTTGGCACAAGTGATCACCATAACAAGACGATGTGTCTCGCGCAAAACCCAGAACCGTACCTCAAAGGTCAAGGTCACACTTGCAGTTCATATGTCAAAAACAGGTACGCAATTTTGTGTCCGTACCGTAACATCACAACCCCTGCAGGGATTTTTAAATAACTTGGCACGAATGATCACCATAACAAGACGATGTGTCGCGCGCAAAACCCAGATCCGTACATCAACGGTCAAGGTTACACTTGAAGTGCGCAAAACCCAGGTCTTCAAGGTCAACGTCACACTTGGAGGTCAAAAGTCAAATTGTGTCCGGTCAATAACTCTGGCATTCATGGATGGATTTTCAAATAACTTGGCACAAGTGCTCACCACAACAAGACGATGTGTCGCGCTTAAAATCCAGGTCTGTGGCCCCAAAGTCAAGGTCACATTTAGAGGTCTAAGGTCAAATTGTGTCCGGTCAATAACTTTTGCATGCCTGGACGGATTTTCAAATAACTTGGCACAAGCGCTCAACACAACCAAATGAGTTGTCTTGCACAAATCCCGGTCCATGGCTCCAAGGTCAAGGTCATACTTAGAGGTCAAAGGACACTTTGGGGGCATTTATCACTTACAGTGATATTTCTTGTTATTGTTGTATTTATATTGTTGTGTTTATATTGTTGTATTTATATTGTTGTGTTTTCGTTTTCAGGACGAACTGGATAAGGCACTAACGTCATACCTCAGCAAGTACAATTGCCGTAAATTGGAGATACGACAAGCCAAGTCATTTAAAATGTTTGCCATGGCGTACTTCGACACTGTAGATGTGGTGAGACGGGTTGTAAGGGAAATGGATAAGACAGACTACTTCGGGAGGACGATGCGCTTTGATTTGGATAAAAAAGGTACACATGTAGTACCAGTGCTTAAACAACTGAATAGCTCCAGGTCACTGACTAGACTCTCCAGGTCACTAACTAGACTTGTCTAATTGTATTTAGTGTTTGAAACTTGTTTTATTTTGAGGATTTGTATTCTAAATATAAAAATCATCCTTAACAAATCTGTTGAAGCCATTCAAATGGCCCTACCCAAATGCTTTTATTGCCATTTTGCCTTGTTTTGTTTGATAATAAACAGATTAATCCGAAGCGTTGTATTGAAAATCTTCAGAGAGGAAAAAAGGCAGGAGCCTACCTATGGCAGCAGCCTACCTACTACCTATGGCAGCAGCCTACCTATGGCAGCAGCCTACCTATGGGAGCAGCCTACCTATGGCAGTAGCCTACCCTATGGCAGCACCGGTTACTATGGCAGCAGCCTACCTACTACCTATGGCAGCAGCCTACCTACTACCTATGGCAGCAGCCTACCTATGGCAGCCGCCTACCTATGGTAGCAGCCTACCTATGGCAGCAGCCTACCTATGGCAGCAGCCTACCCTATGGCAGCAGCCTACCTATGGCAGCAGCCTACCTACTACCTATGGCAGCAGCCTACCTACTACCTATGGCAGCAGCCTACCTACTACCTATGGCAGCAGCATACCTACGGCAGCAGCCTACCTACTACCTATGGCAGCAGCCTACCTACTACCTATGGCAGCAGCCTACCTATGGCAGCAGCCTACCTACTACCTATGGCAGCAGCCTACCTATGGCAGCAGCCTACATACTACCTATGGCAGCAGCCTACCTATGGCAGCAGCCTACCTACTACCTATGGCAGCAGCCTACCTATCCACTGCCTAAATGAGGTGTAAAGTTACAGCAAAACCAAACTGTTTTCAATAATGGTCAAGTCCTCCAGATAAGCAATTTTAGGGGTATTTCATCATGAACATTTAAAATGAATTCAGCATTGTAAATTTACCATTTCAGTACAAAAATATCAAATTTGAAAGTAAAACGAAAAAAGAACAACATGATAGTTACTCTTCAAAGATTAGAATTAGCCCCATGCTGTATGACTTTTTCGAACCTGCTTGCATATGTCAATAAAAGGTAATAACATTGGAGATTTTCAAATTTTCTTTGTTATTCCACCAAAGGTTTATATGTATTATATGCGCAATATAATCAGCAGTTAGTTATAGGCCAAAATAGTTTGCTGTGTAATATTCAAATAATTAGTAATAATCAGTAATAAAATATGTGGGAACCGGTTTAAACCCCCAGTGGCCTACTTTGCCACTGACCGGTCCAAGGCGGTAGCCCTATTGTCAGCCCTTTTGTGTTTGTGATGTCATTTGCATTTATTATTACTTTTGCCTTCTTGTTTGTCTGTTTGCGTTGTTTGTTTCTGTGTTTTGTGGTTGACGGTCATCCTTGAATGCTACTTTCCCTGTCCGATCTTTTATATTTCTTTATAGAGAAATGGAGCACTGCAGAGGAAAGGAACACCACATGGTTTAAAAAACTGTAAAGAGACCTGTGTGTCCCTTTAAAATGTGTAGTTGTGTGTCCCTTTAAAATGTGTAGCTGTGAATTTATCATCCACACTGACAAACTTTGTTTTCAGATGAGGAAACCAAAGAAGAGAAAGACAAAAGGATGAAAGAAGAAGAAAGAGAGAGGAATAAAGAAAAGATGGTGAAAAGCCAGTCCTTGTTAAAGAGATTTGTTGATTCGCAATATGCCAACGCTCCATTGCTAGGTACAACAGTTCACTTATAAAATCTTACATATATTGGTCGCGTTTATATTTGAACGAAATTGTGTTTGTTTGTTTGCAAATACCAACATTCGTCTGAGAAATTTGAATTTATAATTAGATGCTCATTTTATTACCATAAAACAGAATTCAAACAAAGTGAGCATTTAACTGAAATTTAAGACTTCAAGCTTCATAAACATTATGAAAATCACCGAAATATATGGATGAGTAGACTTTTGTTAAGGACGATTAAGTTTTAGAGTTTACTCATCCTGACGAGTACACTTTCAAAGAATTTTCCAACCCCACTTTATGTTTGGTGGTAGGACTGGTCAGTCAAGTGACAGTATAATGTGTCTGGGTGGGGTGTCATGACTGGTCTGCCCAGTGACAGTATAATGTGTGTGGGTGGGGTATCATGCCTGGTCAGTTCAGAAACAGTATAATGTGTCTGGGTGGGGTATCATGCCTGGTCTGCCCAGTGTCAGTATAATGTGTCTGGGTGGGGAATCATGCCTGGTCTACCCAGTGACAGTATAATGTGTGTGGGTGGGGTATCATGCCTGGTCTGCCCAGTGTCAGTATAATGTGTCTGGGTGGGGTATCATGCCTGGTCTGCCTAGTGTCAGTATAATGTGTCTGGGTGGGGTATCATGCCTGGTCTGCCAAGTGTCAGTATAATGTGTCTTGGGGGGGGGGGGGGGGGGGGGGGGGGGGAGGGGAGGGGTATCATGCCTGGTCAGCCCAGTGTCAGTATAATGTGTCTAGGTGGGGTATCATGCCTGGTCTGACCAGTGTCGGTATAATGTGTCTAGGTGGGGTATCATGCCTGGTCTGCCTAGTGTCAGTATAATGTGTGTGGGTGGGGTATCATGCCTGGTCTTCCTAGTGTCAGTATAATGTGTGTGGGTGGGGTATCATTTCTGGTCTGCCCATTGTCAGTATAATGTGTCTGGGTGGGGTATCATACCTGGTCAGTCCAGTGTCAGTATAATGTGTCTGGGTGGGGTATCATGCCTGGTCAGTCCAGTGTCAGTATAATGTGTCTGGGTGGGGTATCATGCCTGGTCAGTCCAGTGTCAGTATAATGTGTCTGGGTGGGGTATCATGCCTGGTCTGCCCAGTGTCAGTATAATGTGTCTGGGTGGGGTATCATGCCTGGTCAGTCCAGTGTCAGTATAATGTGTCTGGGTGGGGTATCATGCCTGGTCTGCCCAGTGTCAGTATAAAGTGTCTGGGTGGGGTATCGTGCCTGGTCTGCCCAGTGTTGGTATAATGTGTCTGGGTGGGGTATCATGTCTGGTCAGTCCAGTGTCAGTATAATGTGTCCGGGTGGGGTATCATGCCTGGTATGTCCAGTAACAGTATAATGTGTCTGGGTGGGGTATCATGTCTGGTCAGTCCAGTGTCAGTATAATGTGTCTGGGTGGGGTATCATGCCTGGTCTGCCCAGTGTCAGTATAATGTGTCTGGGTGGGGTATCATGCCTGGTCAGTCCAGTGTCATTATAATGTGTCTGGGTGGGGTATCATGCCTGGTCTGCCCAGTGTCAGTATAAAGTGTCTGGGTGGGGTATCGTGCCTGGTCTGCCCAGTGTTGGTCAGTGTTGGTATAATGTGTCTGGGTGGGGTATCGTGCCTGGTCTGCCCAGTGTTGGTATAATGTGTCTGGGTGGGGTAATCATGTCTGGTCAGTCCAGTGTCAGTATAATGTGTCCCGGGTGGGGTAATCATGCCTGGTATGTCCAGTAAACAGTATAATGTGTCTGGGTGGGGTATCATGCCTGGTCAGTCCAGTGTCAGTATAATGTTTTCTGGGTGGGGTATCATGGCCTGGTCCAGCCCAGTGTCAGTATAATGTGTCCTGGGTGGGGTATCATGCCTGGTCTGCCCAGTGACAGTATAATGTGTCTGGGTGGGGTATCATGCCTGGTATGTCCAGTAACAGTATAATGTGTCTGGGTGGGGGTATCATGTCTGGTCAGTCCCAGTGTCAGTATAAATGTGTCTGGGTGGGGTATCATGCCTGGTCAGCCCAGTGTCAGTATAATGTGTCCTGGGTGGGGTATCATGCCTGGTCTGCCCAGTTACAGTATAATGTGTCTGGGTGGGGTATCATGCCTGGTATGTCCAGTATCAGTATAATGTGTCTGGGTGGGGTATCATGCCTGGTCTGCCTAGTGTCAGTGTAATGTGGTCTGGGTGGGGTAATCATGCCTGGTCTGCCCAGTGTCAGTATAATGTGTCTGGGTGGGGTATCATGCCTGGTCTGCCCAGTGTCAGTATAATGTGTCTGGGTGGGGTATCATGCCTGACCTGCCCAGTGTCCAGTATAATTTGTCTGGGTGGGGTATCATGTCTGGTCTGCCCAGTGTCAGTATAATGTGTCTGGGTGGGGTATCATGCCTGGTATGTCCCAGTAAACAGTATAATGTGTCTGGGTGGGGTATCATGCCTGGTCTGCCTAGTGTCAGTGTAATGTGTCTGGGTGGGGTATCATGGCCTGGTCTGCCCAGTGTCCAGTATAATGTGTCTGGGTGGGGTATCATGCCTGGTCTGCCCAGTGTCAGTATAATGTGTCTGGGTGGGGTATCATGCCTGACCTGCCCAGTGTCAGTATAATGTGTGTGGGTGGGGTATCATGCCTGGTCAGTCCCAGTGTCAGTATAATGTGTCTGGGTGGGGTATCATGCCTGGTCTGCCCAGTGTCAGTATAATGTGTCTGGGTGGGGTATCATGCCTGGTCAGCCCAGTGTCAGTATAATTTTTATTTTTGTTTTTACATATTTCTGTGTTTTTTTGGTCAATTCTTACACATAGCTTCTTACACATGTTGTCCGCTACCCAACCCATTGTCCCTATTAGAAGCTAATTCGCTACAAAAAATCGTGTTTGTTTAAATAGCCACTTGCCATTAGTAGTTTTTACAAACATTTTTTAGTTTTATAAAGAAATTATAAGATATTGCATTCCATATAAGTGTTATTATCGTCATCTTGTCTGAATTGTGTGACTTTACTACATTAAATGATCTTTATAACAAGTTTTGTCTATAACAATTTTGTCTATAGCATATTTAGATGTATTGTTTGTTTAAAAATCAGTTATTTAAAATAATATTGACTTCACTAGTTTCGCATAAGAAATTAAAAAGTCAAATTTGTTCTCATTTAACTTAATGAAGAGGGAAAAGATTTAATATTGACTCTGTAAAAGGAAGATAATGATAACTGCTGTATGCTTCAACTGTGAAACTAAACTTAAAATAAAGATGACAAGAATTTAAGGGATTTTGGTTGCATGCCATTTTTAGGTTTGTCCAAAATGAGCCTTAACATACAAACTTACTGACTAAAACTTTACTGTCCAATAGTTTTCATTGAAGTATGTAGTTTTTAAAAAAGAAATATGAAAAAATATATCAATAACTGCTAAAAAATGTTAGTTACAATAGTTTCGCTCTGAAATATTTCATCTGCATCTTCAAATTTTTAACGCGAAACTATTGCAAGTCATATTTCTTAAATATCTCATACAGAATAACATGAATTATTTCTTTTCTTCTCAAATCATCAATGAATACCATTTCTTTATTACATTCCAGAGAATAAAGTTCTTAAATGCATTTATGATGAAAATAAGATGTTTTTTGCTTCTCCTGTAAAATTTTCTAAAAGTGAGCTACAATAGTTTCGCGTTAAACCCTCGATATGTACACAGTTTCTAAATCTACCGACGATGATATATATATAGAACTTACATATTTTTAGAATCCAGACTCGGTAGACACAATATAAAGGGCTTGAACCAGCCAGGCCAAACCCCAAAACTGGAGCGTTGAATTAAGAGTTATCAACTCATTATTCATTTTACGCATATTCAATGACGGGTACTCTATTAAGAACCTGTGTAAAAAAACTTATTTTTAATAGGCACATTTGCATTATTATAAAACCTGAACACCTGGATAGAGTTTTGATGATTGGTTTTGTAGTGTGACTTGTGCCGTTGTTTGGCGGGTTAGTTTCTTTTAATAATGATTTACAAATATGCAATTTATGGAGAAAAACTAACAAAAAACCACAAGTTTAAAAAAGAAACCAATGTTGACATGCGTCACTTTAAGCCTAGCTCTCATTCTCAAATCCCTTAATGTCTTGTTGTTAATTACATACATCTGTGGTGAACTTCTGAAAATAAAAACATGTTAAACCAAAACAATAACTTTGTATGTGTCCAATTTCTTTCTAGGACTGAAGTACATTACAGAATTCATGTTACCACACGATTCAAAGGCCGTGTACGTTTGTTCACTTTGTGAAAGCCAGTGTTTGGGAGATACGATAGCAGATCATGTGGTCGGATATAAACATAGACTGAAGTGTCTTGTAAGTAGTCTCCCTTGTTTGTTGAAAGAATGAGCTCCCTTGTTTATGAAATTTATATGGTAAAAAAAAAAGATAAGAAATGTCGTTCTGGCCTTGAATTCACCAACCATTCTTGGGAATATTCTGACTTAAGCTCAAGTATGCAAATTTCAATCACAAATATTTCTATAAGTTTACAGAATAAACGTTCATAACCAGCTGCTATTATAAATATGATGCGGGGATCACTCTAGGCCGCGATTCCGCGATATTCTCGCATTAAAATCTCAAAAATCGCATGAAAAAAGACATGGAACTAATTGTCGCATCGAATTCGGGAAACCATTTTCACCGTTTCCGTTCGTAATGAAAATATACATTTCATTTAAAATCTCAAGTAAATTTGTTCAGATCCATTTATTCGCGATTAAAACATGTAAAATGAGAAAATATCGAATTACTCGAAAATCACATGAAAAAAATCAAAACGAGTTTATGTCTGTAAACTTCCAGTTCGCTTTTGCTTCGCGGATGCGGCGGTGTCAAAGTAAATCGATTGATTATGAATAAACATGGCGATTTTTATAATAATTCATCAACTTCTAGTCATATCTGACCATTATCCCCCGATCTATAATGATTTGACCCGATTAACTATGTACTGGTGCAAGCAATTGAAAACTATGTTAGCGTAAAAAGTTGACGTAAATTTGGACACGCTTTGTTTCGGATCCTTTAACAACTTCTACTTTCACTACTGGGAATGAGCCAGAATGAAAGAAATCACATCCACATTTTAAAAATGTTCCCAGACATGCCTAGCAGCCTCCAGCGCTACGCGCGGTCGGCATGTTGTTTGGCTTCGCATCCAACATATTTCATGAAACTGGTGAATGTTAAAATCAAGCAAATGGGACATTTTGGCTCATTGAAGTTCAATCCTAGGGTGATCCCTGTGATGCATACTTATAAAACGCAACGTCTTACGATTGTTTATCTTTGAAGTGCATGGAAATATTTGTGAACAAATTTTCAGTACTTGAGCTCAAGTCTAAGAATAGTTTGATGAATGGTTGGTGAATTCCAGGCCTGATCTTCAGACCGTCCCTATTTCTTTCTTTGAGAATTAAATACTGGCTGCCACCCTATTTAGATCATGTGATCAGCTGAATTCTAGTTTCTACTAGAACATCAGTATAGCGGCCCAATGTTGTGTAGGCATCACGCCTAGTACTTGTTTGACATTTATCTACAACTGTCAACAATCAGAGGGAAAAAAAGTCGTTACGACGATATGGCCATCATATCTTTACCATCTTGGCCTGATAGTTATTATCAATGAAAACTTGGACAAGTTCGACAGATCCGACCAGTAACACTGGAGTTATGGCCCTTGATTTACTTAAATGTACATGCTATATTTTACCTTTTTAAGGCAACAGGGCCTTCATTTTTCATCTGATCTTTACCAGACTGTCAGATTGTGGATGGCAATGAATGCTCGAAAGGAAGTGGGGAAAAATTATTAAACTACACATGTCAGACTATTGAATTTGAATTTCCGTCGTTCCGTCACCAATTTCGTTTCCGACCAAAAAACAACTTTAATATTTATAATCCGATTTTGATGAAACTTTAGGACAATGTCATAATATCTAGGTCAAGTTTGTTGACCAACCAGATCGCACCAATATTGCCAGAGTTATGGCCATGGGATTTTTATGCCCCAATAGGGAGGCATATAGTAATCGCACTGTCCGTCAGTGCGTCCATCCGTCCGAAATCGCGTCTCAGCCATTCCTCGGAAACTACTGATGGGAATTTCGTCAAACTTAACACAAATGTTCATCACAATAAGAAGGTGTGTCGCGCACAAGAATCATGACCGTTTATCAAAGGTCAAGGTCACAGTTGGAGGTCAAAGGTAAAAAAATCATGAACAAATTCATGTCTCAGCCATTACTTGGAAACTATTGAAGTGAGTTGTGTCAATCTTCACACAAATGTTCATCACAATGAGAAGGTGTGTCACGTGCAACAATCATGTCAGTGCCTTAGGTCAAGGTCACAGTTGGAGGTTAAGTTAAACAAAATTTGTAAAAACATTCATGTCTCTGCCATTACTTGGAAATTACTGAAAGGAGGTCAAACGTCATTTTATGGCTCGACTATTCGAAGAATAAGAGAGCTTATGTAATCACCTCGGCATCGGCGTCCCACATCAATGTTTGCGTGTAAGCTGTGTTTACAAATCTATTTCTCTTACATTTCTTATCCTAGCACAACCAAATTTGACCATGGGCTTCCTTATAACATTATCTGCTTCCTTATAACATTATCTTAGGGGCTGCTTAAGTAATTTTGGTTCCTGTAACCCCTGGGCACCTATGGAACCCAAATTCTTTCAAATGTCTATTTCACATCAAATTTTGCGTGTAAGCTGTGTTTACAGGTCTCTATATCTCTTACATTTCTTGTCCTAGCTCAACTAAATTTGGAAATTTGGAATTGGTTTCGTTATAGTATGTTGTAAAGTAATTTTGCCTTCTGCAAATTCTGGGCTTCCATGAAAGGCCCATAAAATGTGCACAGGGTTCCCATAGGTACTTGAAATCCTTGAAAGTACTTGAATTTGAAAAAAAAAAAATCAAGGCCTGGAAAGTGCTTGAAAATCTGACAAGGTACTTGAAAGTCCTTAAATTCTGGATTTTTGCTGTTCATCCCAAAAATGGCTATTGGTTGTGCGTTCCTAGAATATTTCAGATGGCATAAACCATGTCGCTTGCGCGAATATTAGTCATTGAGTTTTGGAAAAAAGGTCCTTGCATATCCTTGAAAAGTGATTGAATTTGGCCTTCCAATAAGGGTGGGAACCCTGTGTGCAATAAAGGCAGATCTAGGTTTGCATGTAACCTGTTGTATATATCTATCAATATGGTTTGTGATATCTTATAGCAAATGCATTTTATTCCTACTCCACCCACAATCCCACCACGCCCTTTTTTTTTTTTTTTTTTTTTTTACTGTGTTGTATTGTTTTTACACATATGTTACTATAATTTTTATGAGATTCTAACAATAATTTTATATTGGCCTGAGTTTCTCAACCCGCCCGCCCCACAACCCCACCCCCACATTGTTTTAGCCTTATTTTCTGATGGTATATACTGGCTATATAATTTATTATTCTCTGAAAAATCGAATAGTCGAGCTGCGCTGTTCTCCGACAGCTCTTGTTTGTGTCAGCCATCAGTCAAAAGCTACTAAAGAAATTGAGTCAAACTTGTTGCAGTGCCTCAGAGGTCAAAATCACAGCAAAATTTCAGATCTGCCAGAAATTCAAGATGGCCGTCACAGCTAAAAATCTATTTTTAGCTCTACTGATCAGAGATCAGCAGAGCTTATGCTGTGGTGCGGCGTCCGTCGTCCGTCCGTCTGTCCGTCCGTCTGTCTGTCCGTAAACTTTTTTTTGTAGCGACTACTCCTCTGAAACTGCTGAATGGATTTTCATGAAACTTTACAGAAATGTTGCCCATGAAGTCTAGTTGATCCTAGCAAAAATTCATGTTGATGTGAAATCCAAGATGGCCGCCAAATCTAAAAATAGGTTTTTAAAAAACAAGTTTGTAGCGACTACTTCTTGAAAACTCTAAGGGATATTGCTATGGGACTTTTTCTAAAATGATCAGCATGACATGATGTTGGTCCTTGTCGAAAATCGTTTTGATTCGACGTTAAACATGGCTGCCAGCGGCCATCTTTGTTTACATAGAGTTATATATTGAAAACTTGTAGCGACTACTCCTCTGAAACTGAGTGATGGATTTTCATGAAACTTTACAGGAATGTTGCTCTTGATGTCTTATTGATCCTAGCAAAATTTCAGGTCGGCCGGAAATTCAAGATGGCCACCACGGCTAAAAATAGATTTTTAAAAAATAAGTTTGTAGCGACTACTTCTTGAAAACTATAAGAGATATTGATATGGGACTTTTTCTAAAATGATCAGCATGACATGATGTTGGTCCTTGTCGAAAATCGTTTTGATTCGACGTTAAACATGGCTGCCAGCGGCCATCTTTGTTTACATAGAGTTATATAATGAAAACTTGTAGCGACTACTCCTCTGAAACTACTTGACGGATTTTCATGAAACTTCACAGGAATGTTGCTCTTGATGTCTAATTGATCCTAGCAAAATTTCAGGTCGGCCGGAAATTCAAGATGGCCGCCACGGCTAAAAATAGATTTTTAAAAAATAAGTTTGTAGCGACTACTTCTTGAAAACTATAAGAGATATTGATATGGGACTTTTTCTAAAATGATCAGCATGACATGATGGTTATCCGAGTCGAACATTATTTTGATTCAATGTTAAACATGGCTGTCAGTGGCCATCTTTGTTTACATAGAGTTATATAATGAAAACTTGTAGCGACTACTCCTCTGAAACTACTTGACGGATTTTCATGAAACTTCACAGGAATGTTGCTCTTGATGTCTAATTGATCCTAGCAAAATTTCAGGTCGGCCGGAAATTCAAGATGGCCACCACGGCTAAAAATAGATTTTCAAAAAAACAGTTTGTAGCGACTACTTCCTGAAAACAAAATCAATCAGTAGAGCTTCAAGGTCATTGACCTCTTGTTAAAAAATAAGTTTGTAGCGACTACTTCTTGAAAACTATAAGTGATATTGATATGGGACTTTTTCTAAAATGATCAGCATGACATGATGTTGATCCTTGTGGAAAATTATTTTGATTCGACGTTAAACATGGCTGCCAGTGGCCATCTTTGGTTACATAGAGTTATATAGTAAAAACTTGTAGCGACTACTTCTCTGAAACTACTTGACGGATGTTCATGAAACTTCACAGGAATGTTGCTCTTGATGTCTAGTTGATTCTAGAAAAATTTCAGGTCGGCCGGAAATTCAAGATGGCCGCCACAGCTAAAAATAGATTTAAAATAAATAAGTTTGTAACGACTACTTCTTCAAAACTATAAGAGATATTGATATGGGACTTTTTCTAAAATGATCAGTATGACATGATGTTGGTCCTTGTCGAAAATCGTTTTGATTTGACGTTAAACATGGCTGCCAGCGGCCATCTTTGTTTACATAGAGTTATATAATGAAATCTTGTAGCGACTACTCCTCTGAAACTACTTGAAGGATTTTCATGAAACTTCACAGGAATGTTGCTCTTAATGTCTAATTGATCCTAGCAAAATTTCAGGTCGGCCGGAAATTCAAGATGGCCGCCACGGTTAAAAATAGATTTTCAAAAAACAAGTCTGTAGCGACTACTTCCTGAAATCAAAATCAATCAGTAGAGCTTCAAGGTCATTGACCTCTTGTTTTAAATAACAGTCACGGGTTATGAAAAAAGTAACTTTAAGGTTAGAGCTCTGACTGTCTGATCTTTACAAAACTTGTTCAGAATTGTTAATGTCAGAGTGTTAATATCAATAAAATCTCTGACAAGTTTGAAACAGGTTTGACTCCATCCCCGGGGTATGATAGCATATGCATACCTGAACGATAATTCAATTTGAAACTTACAGAAAATAGAGCACCCCAAGGACTACCATTACATCACCTATATTAAGGATAAGTCTGGCATGCTGAGAGCATGTCACAATTGTGCTGCCAAATACGCCAATCCAAATGACTGTGTGAAAACCGTCCTTGACAATGATCCACATGAACGAGCAAAGATACACCTGGAGAAGGTCAAGGTGAGCTTCTGATACATTTACTGATAGGAACTTCTAACGCCCGTAGAATATAATTTGATTTTCCATTCAGTTACATAAACGTCATTGATTTTAATGAACAAATCGAGATGCACATGCACCAAGCTTGATTATAGCTCATCCGAAAAAACGATTTTTGTGCAGTTATATACTACTCAAAATTTGCTAAGGATCACTTTTATTCTTCCATATAATTGTATTAGAAATTAATTCACAATAACAATATTAATTTCATTGATCATGGCCGAGTGGTTAGAGTCTCTGACTTGCAATCACTTGCCCCTCACCGCTGTAGGTTCGATCCCTCAGGGGCCTAGGAATCTTTATGTGAGGAAGCTATCCAGCTGGCTTGCGGAACGTCGGTGGTTCTACCCAGGTGCCCGCCTGTGCACGAAAATTGCCCGAAGGGGCACCTGGGGTCTTCCTCCACCAGTGGAAGCTGGAAAGTCGCCATATGACCTTAGCTGTTGGTGCGACTATAAAATCCAATTCAATTCAATTCAACAATTCCACAATTTGAATCAAGTCATGAGATCACATGACCATACACTGCCCTAAATAATTTTATGTAAAATAGAAATAATGCTCTTTATTTCAGCAAGAACTGTATAATTTTATTAGAAATTAATTCACAATAACGATATTAATTTCATTGATACTTCAACAATTCCACAATTTGAATCAAGTCATGAGATCACATGACCATACACTGCCCTAAATAATTTTATGTAAAATAGAAATAATGCTATTTATTTCAGCAAGAACTATAGACAGCAAAAAAGTGATCCTTAGCAAATTTTGAGTAGTATCACTGGTAGTATATGTTGGAATATGGTTCAAATGTACCCATACGAAATTTCATTACAAGAAAATGAAAAAACAAACAAAAAAACCCAACATATTTAATATATAATATCAGGTCGTCAGGGGTTCTGTTTATAGTATACTGTGTGTGTTTGAATATCAAATTTTATTGCCAGAATGTTTTTTTGAACAGTATATCAGCTTTTGATAATTTTCTGGACCATCAGAATATCACTTTTTTGTATTTGCCTTTTCATCCCCCAAAAATAACTCTTCTTTTTTGTTTTCTACTTCATTGACCTTTCTGTTAAAGTCTCTGTTTAAATTAAAGTCACTAACCCACCAAGTAATGGCAAAATTATTCTGCAAAACCGTTTATCAAAACTCTGTCCAGGTGTTCAGGTCATATAATAATGTCTATGTGCCAGTTAAAATATAGGTTTATTCATATAGGTTTATTCATGGGTCCTTAAAATACCCGTGATGTCTGAATTCTGAGTTGGTAACAATTCAGTGCTCCAGTTTTGGGCTTTGGCCAGGCTGGTTTTAATAAGCCATTTATAGTGCATCCATAGAGTTTGGATTCTCAAATTATGTCTGTAGGTTTAGAAACGGTGAACATACGTTTACATAATTAGGGTGTTGTTGGCACAATAGCTACTTTAATATACATATTTATATTAAAAAACAACTATTTATATTAAACAGCAAGAGCAGCTAACGTAAACATTTACAACAAGGGAGTGAAATGTCTCGGGTTAGAACTCGTTACGGGCCTAAACAACTTGCTTCTGTAATGATAGCCGCGTGACGAGCGAAGATGTATTTAAAATGTGATAAAGCTCTCAGACAGTATAATAATAAATGTGCACTGACGTGTTTAGTTCCGCGTATTTACTGTTCCTCTGCATGGCTGATGTACTAACAACTGAAATGCTATGGAAATAGGAGCCTGTAATTATTTTTACGGAAGATAAAAACAGCTGACAGGGTGATGGTGAAAGTACGCTGAGATCAATGCTGTTGTGCATAAAGTGCATTTTTTTGCATGCATATTTAATATGCACAGACATTGAATACAGGTTTCATTACTGTATTTGTTGGTGTAAAATATGAAGATATGTTATTCAGACGCTGTTGTATAAAGAAAAACAAGAAAAACAAATATTGGCGATGAAATTCAACAAAAAATTCAAAGTGCGAAACAATGACCAGGCTTAAAATGACTTGGAGTGGAAAATAAGAGAGCGTATGCAATGTGCTTCTTGGTAATCAAGGTTGCAACTGACCACAAACGTTTGTCTTTGGAAGTCCAACTTCTAGCCTTGAAAGTCGCCGGGATCTTGTGCAGAATATGCTCAGATCGTGAACCTGTTGGGACGTCTAATTTCGGAGCAGCTTATTGTCCGTTATGAATAAAGGATATATACAAACAAAACGGCTGTGCAGCTCAAAGTTACGATTTACATCCTAGAGTCGACAGCACTTGTAGATATTCAGAAAATGTCCCCTCCGAAATAATAGCGACTGCTGGTGTGAACTTTCTACGGATTCCAGATCTGGTCAAATCAAATGTCAGAGGATTAGGAACACATACATCTAACTGGGTAATCTGTCCCCTAACGAACGAGAGAACAACAGTAAAAGTTGGACAACAAAAAAACAATGCATTGAACTGCCAAGGAAACAATGTTGCGTGTTTCAACAACAAGAAATGCAAAATGGTATGGAAATCCACGCAGGAAATTCAAACCACTTTCTCTTCGAACATTTCACAGAAAGTGGTCAAGTCGACATCACAATCATTCAAACAAGAGCGGGCGATAAGAATGAGAAGAGGATTGCCGATTAACAACTCTTAAAAGAAAACACTCAGCCAGCCTCAACTTAATTCAATAATGGAACAGATAAAACAGAACTGGATATCATTGTATTAATTGGGTGTAGAGATTGCGATAAAAAACTGTTAGAGACAAATAAAACCTTTAAAGTTACCAGTCACATCAACATACCAAACACCTTCATCATCAGTATCACTATTGACCAAGATGTAAATTACATTCATTACCAGCATTTACCAAAATATACAGACTAGACTGTCAACAAATTCCTATTGTTTTAAGTGTTTTCCAAATATATTTTATAATAACTTCATATGTGTACCGTGTATTAAAACTTTATATATGTACCATGTATTAAAACAAGACTACAGATGTTCACCATGTTAACTTTTTACTTTTAATTACCAGTTATTATTGAAATTATATTATTGTTAAATTTCTGTGTTTAAGTCCCTGTCACTTGGTTAAACAAACACAATTTTGTGTACTTCAATAGATACATATATTAGGTGAAGATATAGGATCTTATACAAGTTCCTATTCCAAATAAGACTTCTAAAACTAATTAATGATTACCGGTATTTCAATTTTTAAAAAGCCTTTTTGACAAATTTCTAAATAAAAAAGAAATAAGTTTCATAAATCTGAAATGGTACGGGGGACAAAATTGAGATTCGTTTAATCACATGACATAACAGTCAAATGTATAAAAAATAAAATCGCCACAACATTGGGCAACTTTAGTTCCAAAACCTCATGTGAAGTCATATATTCATTTCCTTTACGTCGTCACATCATGTCATAAACTGCACTGGTTATTAAAGAGTCTCTAAGAAGCATTTTACGCTGACTTTTATAAAACATACAAACTGATTGTATAATGTTTATGATTTATTATGAGCTACATGTATATGTAAAGAAAAAGTTTATGTCATAGATCCGCATAAATTGTGAATAAATAAAATATTTTTAGCTAGCAAAATGGTGTAGTGTTACATATTTAATGCATTTTTTGCCCAACCAATCAACAAAAAACAATAGAATATGAAATGGTTGTTTGACACAACATGATGTAATAAAAAGAGGTATTAAAATGTATTGCAGAAGGTATTTTTTTTTATTAAAACTCGTATGAATAAAACTGATTTACCCTAATTTGTCTTTGGTCATTTGTTCTACTAACCATGCTAACTATTACTGTGTTTGACATTTTTACATATCTGTATATTTCAGTATATTTCAGTACCCAATCTAGTAACTGAATTTTAATTATGCCCCGCCACGACTGTGGAGCTATGTCCGTATTCATAAAGCTTCTAAGCAGTATCTTAACTTAAGTCAAAATGTATCAATTTTTTAATCACCGTTTTCTATTGTATTAAGACATCTTCTTATATTTGTTATACTGCTATGGATTAATAAAACACATAGCTAAACATTTATCATAATATCTGTAGTGTTGCTTAGAGGTTAATAAGGATATTTGAAAATATGTAAAAATCTTAAATTTTGACTTAAGTAGTATTTTCTACATAAGATGCTTTATGAATACGGGCCCTGGCATATGGTGTTATTCTCGTCCGTCTATGTACGAAAAAAGTTTTACATTCAAGTCCATTGCTCAGACATGAGAAGCCATACAGTTTCAACCTTCACTTACGTTTACATCTACATGACAACAGTATGTTTCTTAAAAAAGTAGGTCGGTATAATTGACCTTCAGGACAATTTCAGGTCAATTAACTGATCTTCACCTACTTTTTACGCTTAGTTAATTGACATTGAAGTTTTACTTTCAAGTTCATTTCTCAGACACCTGAAGATACCAGAAGCTGAAGAGCTTTCAAACTTCACACATGTTTATAATTACGTCACAGCAGTATGTTTCAATGAAAAAAGGTCAATGCAAATTACCTTGACTTACTTTTTGTACTTATTTGAATTATTTACATTAACATTTTACATTTAATTTGTTCAGTAAGTCCATTTCTCAGATGCCACAAGCCATGCAGATTTCAGACTTCATACACAATTAGGTCCCTCCAAAAGTAGGTTAATATGAATGACCTTGACCTACTTTTAGCACTTGGTTAATTTACATTAAAGTGTTACATTCAAGTTTTGTATTGAAGCCAAAAGCCATACAGCTGTTAAACTTCATAACATCAATATGCGAGTTGTATGTTCCTGCAAAAAGAAGGTCAATAAAAATGAATGACATTGACCTTCTTTTTCATACTCTGTTACTTTACTTGATTTCTCACGCAATAACAGCATAAAGTTTTCAAATTTGATACACACTAACATCTATATGCCAGCAATATGTTCTTACTAAAAGAAGGTCAGTGAGAATGACCTTTACATACTTTCACACTTAAATGAATTTGTTTATGTGTCTGACAGTGGTAAAGTGGGGCATCCATTTCCCTTGGACACATTTTCTAGTTAACTGAATTTCTGCTCTACAAGTGCATTTGTGGCAGCTTTGTTTCATTTCACTTTGGCTCATGATCACTAATCAAAGCTCAAAGGAGGTATTTTTACTGTTTTTGTCTGTCATGCATATGTTAACTTTTACATACTTCTACTTAAATGCATGTAAACTTTTACTAAATTTTTTAAAATTTAAAACTTAAAACCTTATGCAACAATTTTAACCTAATTTAATTTGGAAGGTCCTGAGGTGAAGCAGCAAAAAAAAAGAAAATCTTCTCAAGAACCATTGAACAGATTTCATTTTTTGTCAGAGATGAATACTAGATCCTAGACTCCAGTTTTGTATGAAAAATGTTGACATGGTAAAACAACTTAGAAAATTACCTACCTGCTTTAAGTGATTTACTTAAGTCTTTTGTAATAGCTTGTATATGTATACCATGTAAACAGGACTACAGCTTTCCACCATTGTTTACTTTACCAATTACTGTTAAACTTGTAATGTTGTCAGATTCTGTATTTAGAACATTTGGTTAATGTACCACAATGTTTGTTTGTACTTGAGTAGATAAATATATGTACTATTAACATTTCTTGCAGAACATTTTTTTTGACTAAAACATGTAAAACCAAATGAATAAACCTTTGATTTATCTACATTCGTCGTTGGTCATTTGTTCTTCTTACCATTACTGTGTTTTGTTTTACAGATCTGTATATTTCAGTGACTGAATCCAGCAACTCAATTTTAATTTTTAAGTGGAGTGAGCATGTTGTGTTTACTTGTCTATCTGTAGGTCTGTACATACGAAAAAGGTTTTACATTCAAGTCCATAGAGTTTTCAGACACACATGTTACATTTACATGGCCGTAGTATGTTTCTAACAAAAATGGGTCTATATGAATGACCTTCAACTACTTTGCACACTTTGGTATTTTACCTTAAAGTTTTTGCTTCAGTAGAACTTTCAAACTTCACACATGTTTTATACACATGTTTTATAACATCTAAATACTAACAGTATGTTCCTAACAAAAGTAGGTAAATATGCCTCACTTACTTCTTGCACTTAATAAAGTTACATTCAAGTTTTATAGTCAGGTTTTTGGTTAAGTCCATTTCTCTGACAATAGAAACTGAGCTTTCAAACCTCACACATGTTTACATCTACCTGACAGCGATATGTTGTAATGAAAAATTGGTCAGTATTTATAATTTACATTAACCTATTTTTTTCTCACTTAATTTACACTTACATCTATATGACATCAGTATGTTCCTACGAAAGGTAGGTTAGTATGAATGTATTTTGACCTACTTTAAGCAATTTCATTTAAATGCTTTCTTAACGCCAAAAGCTATCAACGTTTAATTGTCATAACACATCTACATGCCAGCTGTATGTTCCTAATAAAAGAAGGTCAGTGAGCATGACCTTGACATACTTTCACACTTCACTGAATTTGTTAATGTGACTGACAACGGTAAAGGGGCATTCATCCCCCATGAACTCATGTACTAGTTAAAGGAATATCTGCGCTATAAGTGCATTTGTACATGGTTTGTTCAGTTGTTTTTAGCTTGGTGAGCAAAGCTCAAGCCAGATATTGTTACTGCCTTTTGTCTGTTATACTTTTATGTTTAATAAACATACTTGTACTTCAGCCATTTTTCTAGATGTGTGTGTAGTTCTAAGGTTTATAGTCCCTCCGCCAACATATTCGATAAGCCTTTCGGTATCTCGCCGAGATGGGTACAATAGAGTCTGGACTTTGCCACTTTTCTATTTTTAGCCGAAGGCCAGCAGAGCTTATGGGATGGCGAGTTGTCCGTCGTCCGTCCGGCCGTCCGGCCGTCCGTCGTTAACTTTTGTCTTGTTACCACAATAGGGCCTTCATTTTTCATTCGATCTTTACCAAACTTTAACAGGTTGTTAATATCAATGAAAGCTCGGACAAGTTCGAAAACCAGCCAGATCGGAATAATTTCACCGGAGTTATGGCCCTTGTTTTGCTGAAAAATGCCATATTAAGCCTTGTGAACACTCTAGCACCTTCATTTATTATTTGATCTTTACCAAACTTGCACAGGTTGTTAATATCAATGAAAGCTCGGACAAGTTCGAAAACCAGCCAAATCAGATCAGTAACACCTGAGTTATGGCCCTTGTTTTTTCTGAAAATTGCTATTTTCTGCCTTGTGAACGCTCTAGCACCTTCATTTATTATTTGATCTTTACCAAACTTGCACAGATTGTTAATATCAATGAAATCTCGGACAAGTTCGAAAACCAGCCAAATCGGATCAGTAACACCAGAGTTATGGCCCTTGTTTTTTCTGAAAATTACCATTTTCTGCCTTGTGAACGCTCTAGCACCTTCATTTATTATTTGATCATTACCAAACTTGCACAGATTGTTAATACCAATTATAGCTTGAACAAGTTCGAAAATCAGCTGAATTGGGTCAGTAACACCAGGGTTATGGCCCTTTTTTTCTGAAAAATGGCATTTTCTGCCTTGTGAACACGCTAGCACTTTCATTTATTATTTGATCTTTACTAAACTTGCATAGATTGTTAATATCAATGAAAGCTCGTACAAGGTCGAAAACCAGCCAAATCGGATTAGTAACACCAGGAACACTCTACCATTTGGCCGTTGTTTTTTCTGAAAATTACTATTTTCTGCCTTGTGAACGCTCTAGCACCTTCATTTATTATTTGATCGTTACCAAACTTGCACAGATTGTTAATACCAATTATAGCTTGAACAAGTTCGAAAATCAGCTGAATTGGGTCAGTAACACCAGAGTTATGGCCCTTTTTTTTCCTGAAAAATGGCATTTTCTGCCTTGTGAACACGCTAGCACCTTCATTAATTATTTGATCTTTACTAAACTTGCATAGATTGTTAATATCATTGAAAGCTCGGACAAGTTCGAAAACCAGCCAGATCGGAATAATTTCACCGGAGTTATGGCCCTTGTTTTTTCTGAAAATTTCTGTTTTCTGCCTTGTGAACGCTCTAGCACCTTCATTTATTATTTGATCGTTACCAAACTTGCACAGATTGTTAATACCAATTATAGCTTGAACAAGTTCGAAAATCAGCTGAATTCGGTCAGTAACACCAGAGTTATGGCCCTTGTTTTTTCTGAAAAATTGCATTTTCTGCCTTGTGAACACTCTAGCACCTTCATTTATTATTTGATCTTTACCAAACTTGCACAGATTGTTAATTTCAATGAAAGCTCGAACAAGTTTGAAAACCAGCTAAATCGGATCATTAACACCGGAGTTATGGCCCTTGTTTTTTCTGAAAAATGCTATTTTCTGCCTTGTGAACAATCTAGGGCCTTCAATATTAATCAAATCTTTACTTAACTTTGCCAGTGTCTTTATATCAATGAAAGCTCGAACAAGTTCAAAAACCGGCAAGATCAAAATAATTTCAATGGAGTTATGGCCCTTGTTTTGCTGAAAAATGCCATATTAAGCCTTGTGAACACTCTAGGACCTTCATTTATTATTTGATCTTTACCAAACTTGCACAGATTGCTAATATCAATGAAAGCTCGGACAAGTTCGAAAACCAGTCACAGCGGAGTTATGGCTCTTGATTTAGTTAAAAATGCTAAATTTTGCCTCGTTAATATGGTAGGGCCTTCATTTTTCATCTGATCGTTACCAAACTTTACCAGATTCTTTAGTTATGGCCCTTGATTTAGTTAAAAAGCTGTTTTTTGCTCGAAACTTTTAAGAAAACATAAATAGCAGTCACTCGCTTCATTGATATTATAAGAGCCATGTTAGCCAGTAGAGCGTCCACAGGCCCTCTTGGGCCTCTTGTTAGTAACAGTGACCTTGATCCAGTGACCTCAAATACAATCTCAAGCTTTCTTTCCACATACCCTACATACACACCAAGTTTGGTTCCAATATCATTTCATATTTTCACAGAAATTGACTTCCTTCTGGAAAACTGTTTTTGTGGGATGTCCACATTTCTTGTAATTTTTAGCTCTACTGATCAGAGATCAGCAGAGCTTATGCCGTGGTGCGGTGTCCGTCGTCCGTCCGTCCGTCAGTACGAGCACACAAAATGGTAGTTAGATGTCTAGTCACTTAGTGCTTTGGACTCTGTGTCATTAGGGTTAGGAGGCAATTAGTCACATAAAATATGTCCAATTTTGGATTTATGTGGCTAATTTGGGTTTATGTGGCTATCAATATTGCATTGAATTAGCCACTGAAAACTATAATTGACTTAAGGTCTCACAACACACTTCGATTTAACTGTGTTCAGGCCATAGGCAGTAAAGTCCAATTTTCCATTCTGAATCAAGCATTTACAGTCTAAAAGTATTTTTTGGGGAAAATACAGTTACTGCTGCTCAAAAAAATCCACAAAATCTGGTACATAGCCCAGTTTTTTTGTTTTTTTTAATGTGAGTGGTGGCAGTCAAGGTACTCTTTTCGACTTTCACTAAACAGTTTGCACCTAAATTCATGGATTTTCATGAAACTTTACAGAAATGTTGCCCATGAAGTCTAGTTGATCCTAGCAAAAATTTATGTTGATGTGAAATCCAAGATGGCCACCAAATCTAAAAATAGATTTTTAGAAAACAAGTTTGTAGCGACTACTTCTTGAAAACTCCAAGTGATATTGAAATGGGACTTTTTCTAAAATGATCAGCATGGCATGATGTTGGTCCTTGTCGAAAATCGTTTTGATTCAACATTAAACATGGCTGCCAGCGGCCATCTTTGTTTACATAGAGTTATTTAGCAAAAACTTGTAGCGACTACTGCTCTGAAACTACTCGACAGATTTCCATGAAACTTCACAGGAATGTAGCTCTTGATGTCTAAATGATCCTAGCAACATTTCAGGTTGGTCTGAAATTCAAGATGGCCACCACAGCTAAAAATAGATTTTCAAGTTTGTAGCAAGTACTTCTTGAAAACTATAAGTGATATTGATATGGGACTTTTTCTAAAATGGTCAGTTTGGAATGATGTTGATCCTTGTCGAAAATTATTTTGATTCAATGTTAAACATGGGGAGCCATCTTTGTTTACATAGAGTTATATAATGAAAACTTCTAGCGACTACTCCTCTGAAACTACTTGACGGATTTTCATGAAACTTCACACGAATATTGCTCTTGATGACCAATTGATCCTAGCAAAACTTCAGGTCGGCCGGAAATTCAAGATGGCCACCACGGCTAAAAATAGATTTTGAAAAAAACAAGTTTGTAGCGACTACTTCTTGAAAACTAAATGGGACTTTTTCTAAAATGATCAGCATGACATGATGTTGGTCCTTGTCGAAAATTGTTTTGATTCGATGTTAAACATGGCTGTCAGCGTACATCTTTGTTTACATTGAGTTATCTAGTAAAAACTTGTAGCGACTACTCCTCTGTAACTACTTGACGGATTTTCATGAAACTTTACAGGAATGTTGCTCTTTATGTCTAATTGATCCTAGCACAATTTCAGGTCGGCCGGAAATTCAAGATGGCCACCATGGCTAAAAATAGATTTTCAAAATACAAGTTTGTAGCGACTATAAGTGATATTGATATGGGACTAAAATGATCAGTATGACATGATGTTGATCCTTGTCAAAAATTATTTTGAATTGACGTTAAACATGGCCGCCAGCGGCCATCTTCGTTTACATAGAGTTATATAATGAAAACTTATAGCGACTACACCTCTGAAACTACTTGACGGATTTTCATGAAACTTCACAGGAATGCTGATCTAGCTGTCAAAAACCTATCAGTAGAGCTTCAAGGTCATTGACCTCTTGTTATTAAATTTCTATGTTTAGAATTATGCCACTCAGTTAACCTATAAATACAATTATGAGTACTTCAGTAGGTACATTTATGAGTAGATGTACCGCTATTAACATTCCTTGCAGAAGGTCAACTTTGACTGAAACCAAATGAATAAAACCTTGATTAATTACCTGCATTCCTCGTTGGTCTTTTGTTCTACTTGCCATTACCGTATTTTGATTTGTTTACATATCTGTATATTTTTGCATATTTCAGTATCTGAATCTAGCGACTCTTTTATTATTTTATTTTTTTAAAGCTTGACATGTATCTTCAGTATGATCAAGGACACCAATATATTGATGTTCCATAACTCTGTATTGCATTTTAGCAAAGGTATAGCCTCTTTCTGAATTAGCAAAATACTAATTGTTGATCGTCAATAATATTTCCCCAATAATATATTTAAACCTATGGTAGAATGACAGACAACATTGAAAACTCAAAATTTCATTTAATTATATATATGCAAAATCATACTGCAATTTTTCATTTCCGCTCAATAACTATAGTAAGGAATGAGAAATTGGCCCGAAGCATGCTATTTAGGAAGCTTATATGAAAAAGAAGCTTGGGATTGCATTTGGGATCACCGGGGTCAAGGTCCATGTTTAACTTACTAAAAATATAGAAAATTGTTTACCACTTAATAACTTTACTTAGGAATGAGATATTGACCCAAACGTTGCTGTGTATGTAGCTTATATGAAAAGGAAGCTTGGGATGGTATTTGTATTTGTACTAAGGTCAAGGTTACTGTTACTATAAATAAAAAATCATTTTTTGCTCAATGATTTTACTCAGGAGTGAGAGATTGGCCCGATCCCTCATTGATCCCTCACTGCTGTGCAGGTAGCTTATATGAAAACGAAGCTTGGGATTGCATTTGAGGTCATCGGGGTCATTGTCACTTACTAAAAATAGAAAATCGGTTTCCACTCAACAACTTTACTTAAGAATGAGATATTGGCCCTAAACTTGCTGTGTAAGTAGCTTATATGAAAAGCAAGCTTGGGATTACATTTGGGGTCAAGGTCAAGGTCACTGTTACTAAAAATAGAAAATCGATTTCAGCTCAATAACTTAATTTACATAAGAATAAGATATTGGCCGAAACCTGCTGTTTAGGTAGCTTATATGAAAAGGAAGCTTGGGATTGCATTTGGGGTCAGTGTTACTAAAATAGAAAATCAGTTACGCTCAATAACATTACTTAGGACTGAGATATTGGCCCGAAACTTGCTTTGTAGGTAACTTAAAATGAAAAGGAATCTTGCATTTGGGGTCAAGGACAATGTCACTGTTTCTGTTGTTTGTTCATTTGACCCCCGTGTGGTTGCCAGGGTAGAAAACAACCACTGCAAACACACCGTCACATGCAGAGGGGTAGGACCCCCCTATTCATATTCATTTTGTCCTTTTTCTGTTCATGCTCATTAAAGGTCTTCATCATGACCCCTGCATTGTTTCAGGTGCCATCTCGCTCACATCACTAAGAGCAGTGGCAGAAAAACAATAACGTGGCTCCAGCGTAAATGGAGTTTCTACGATAGAATTTGCAGCAACTCTGCAGTTCAGGGTGAGAAGGTTCTGGGCCCATTTTCCATATTTTATCTCGATGTACATGGAAGATGAGCCTGGCATGTTCATGCCTATTAGGCGCCATATAACCTTTTCATGTGTTGGTGCGCCTTAAAACCCCAATTCAATTCAATTTGAATGGTCTTTTACGTCATTTTTAGCACATTTTAGGCCATAAAGGATGCTCGATTTTTTTGTGGTACAGGTAGACCACCCTATTTTCCCTGGGTAGATCCAGTACTGTATACTTGTACCTCCTGCCATCCGTAAGAATCTACATTTTCTCACATGTTGAGCTCCCAGTGCTAAAAATTGAAAACTGGTTTCTGCTCAATAACTTCAGTTAGGAATGAAATGTTGGCCCAAAACATGCTGTGTTGGTAGCTTATATGAAAAGGAAGCTGTGGCTTGTATTTGGGGTAACTGGGTTCTGTCAGGGTCACTGTTATTAAAAATAGAAAAAAATGGTGTCTGCTCAATAACTTGATTTAGGAATGAGATATTGACCTAAAACCTGGTTTATAGGTAGCTTATATGAAAATGAAGCTTGGGATTGCATTTGCTGTCACTGGGGTCAAGATCAAGGTCACTGTTACTAAAAGAAAATTGGTTTCAGATCAGTTACTAAAGTTTTCGATGGCGGGTTTTAACGAAACTTTACCAAAAGGTGCAGCTCATGGAAAGGGATCTCGGGATTGCTATTCAGATAATTTGGTCCAAGATCAAGGTCACTGTAAATAGAACATTGGTATCCGATCAGTAACCAGTTTTCCTGTTCCTGGGGAGGATTTTAACAAAACTATACCAAAAGGTGTGGCTCACCGAATGGAAGCTTGGAGTGCTATTTGGATCATTTGGTCCAAGGTCAAGGTCACTTTTACTGTAAATTAAAATGACATAAAACACCATTCAAACAAACAAATCAAATCAAAAGGTGCAGCTAATAGAAAGGAAGCTTGGTATTACTATTTTGGTTATTTGGTCCAAGGTCAAGGGCACTGTTTTCCAATCAATAACTTTCTTCGGGGGATTTTAACGAATTCCCAGTAGGGGACATTGTATTGCGTGGCCATACTTCTTGTTGTATATGATGTCTTTTTATGCTTCCTGAAAAAAGGTTGGTGCTGCTTTTTCCGTCTGTCTGTCCATCTCGCTTTTCTTATCCAGAGCATGACTTGAAATCTTACCTAGATAGCATATCTAATACTAAAGAATATGATCCAACAATGCAATTTTAAGCTCTACTGGCCGAAGGCCAGCAGAGCTTATGGGATGGCGTGTTGTCCGTCGTCCGTCCGTCGTCCGTCGTCCGTCCGTTGTTAACTTTTGTTTTGTGACAACTCTAGGGCCTTCATTTTTCATTCGATCGTTACCAAACTTTAACAGGTTGTTAATATCAATGAAAGCTCGGACAAGTTTGAAAACCAGCCAGATCGGAATAATTTCACCGGAGTTATAGCCCTTGTTTTGCTGAAAAATGCCATATTAAGCCTTGTGAACACTCTAGCACCTTCATTTATTATTTGATCTTTACCAAACTTGCACAGATTGTTAATATCAATGAAAGCTCGGACAAGTTCGAAAACCAGCCAAATCGGATCAGTAACTCCGGAGTTATGGCCCTTGTTTTTTCTGAAAATTGCTATTTTCTGTCTTGTGAATGCTCTAGCACCTTTATTTATTATTTGATCGTTACCAAACTTGCACAGATTGTTAATATCAATTATAGCTTGGACAAGTTCGAAAATCAGCTGAATTGAGTCAGTAACACCGGAGTTGTGGCCCTTGTTTTTTCTAAAAAATGCTATTTTCTGCCTTGTGAACACTCTAGCACCTTCATTTATAATTTGAACTTTACCAAACTTGCACAGATTGTTAATATCAATGAAAGCTTGAACAAGTTCGAAAACCAGCTAAATCAGATCAGTAACACCGGAGTTATGGCCCTTGTTTTTTCTGAAAAATGCTATTTTCTGCCTTGTGAACACTCTAGGGCCTTCAATATTAATCGGATCTTTACTTGACTTTGCCAGTGTCTTTATGTCAATTAAAGCTCGAACAAGTTCAAGAACCTGCAAGATCGAAATAATTTCAACGGAGTTATGGCCCTTGTTTTGCTGAAAAATGCCATATTAAGCCTTGTGAACACTCTAGCACCTTCATTTATTATTTGCTCTTTACCAAACTTGCACAGAATGTTAATATCAATGAAAGCTCGGACAAGTTCGAAAACCAGCTAGATCGTACCATTAACAGTGGAGTTATTGCCCTTGATTTAGGTAAAAATGCTATATTTTGCCTCATTAAGATGATAGGGCCTTCATCTTTCATCCAATCCTTACCAAACTTGCACAGATTGTTAATATCAATGACAGCTCGGACAAGTTTGAAAACCAGCCAGATTGGACCAGTATCAGCAGAGTTATGGCCCTTGATTTAGTTAAAAATGCTAAATTTTGCCTTGTTAAGACGATAGGGCCTTCATCTTTCACTTGATCTTTACCAAACTTTACCAGATTGTTACTATCAATGAAAGCTCAGACAAGTTCAAAAACCAGCCAGATCAGACCAGTATCAGCGGAGTTATGGCCCTTGATTTAGTTCAAAATGCTATATTTTGCCTCGTTAAGACAATAGGGGCTTCATTGTTCATCCGATCTTTACCAAATATTACCAGATTGTTAATATCAATGAAAGCTTGGACAAGTTCGAAAACCAGCCAGATCGGACCAGTAACAGCGGCGTTATGGCCCTTGATTTAGTTAAAAATGCATTATTTTGCCTCGTTAAGGCGATAGGGACTTCATTGTTCATCCGATCTTTACCAAATTTTATCAGATTGTTAATATCAATGAAAGCTCGGATAAGTTCGAAAACCAGTCAGATCGGACTAGTAACAGTGGAGTTATGGCCCTTGATTTTGTTAAAAAAGGCTATATTTTGCCTTGTTAAGAAGATAGGGTCTTCATTTTACTTCCGATCTTTACCAAATATTACCAGATTGTTAATATCAATGAAAGCTTGGACAAGTTTGAAAACTAGCCATATCGGACCAGTAACAGCATAGTTATGGCCCTTGATTTAGTTAAAAATGCTATATTTTGCCTCGTTAAGACGATAGGACCTTCATTTTTCGTCAGATCTTTACCAAACTTTACCAGATTGTTAATATAAATGAAAGCTCAGACAAGTTCGAAAACAGCCAGATCGGACCAGTAACAGCGGAGTTATGGCCCTTGTTTTAGTTAAACATGCTATATTTTGCCTTGTTAATACGATAGGGTCTTCATTTTTCATCCGATCTTTAATACCAAACTTTACCAGATTGTTACTATCAATGAAAGCTCCGACAAGTTTGAAAACCAGCCAGATTGGACCATTTACACCAGAGTTATGGCCCTCGATTTTATTTTCTGAAATATGCTATATTTTGGCCTCAGTAAGAAGAAAGGGGCATTCAATTGGCCAAATTTCATTGAAATATTTCAGGGATGATCAGTACCAAGCCTAGTTGTACATATCATCACTGTGTTCCAGTTGAATGATTTTGACGGAGTTATGTCCCTTTAAAGGTTTTAATACACAAACTTTGTCCTGACTAGTTTTCCTGAACCCCTGGCCGGATTTAAACAAAACCTTTTAGGGATGATCAGTTCCAGGTCTAGTTGTGCAAATCTTTGCCGTGTTTTTAAAGGTTTTAATACACAAACTTTGTCTGGACTATTCTCCTGAACGTCTCCCCACATTTCAACGAAACTTTACAGGGATGATCAGCACCAAGCTTAGTTGTGCATTTCATTGTCACATTCCGGTTAAAAGATTTTTGGTGGAGTTATGGCCCTTTAAAGGTTTTTGATACACAAACATTTTCCGGGCTAATTTTCCTGAACCCCTGGCTGGATTTAAACGAAACTTGACAAGGATGATCAGTATCAAGCCTAGTTGTGCAAATCATCGCCATATTTGGGTTTAATGATTTTTGTCAGAGTTATGGCCCTTTAAAGGTTTTAATAGAGAAATGTCCAGATTAGTCTGTTCTAAACTCCTTGCTGGATTTCAACGAATCTTGATGGGAATGATCAGTACCAAGCCTAGTTGCACCTATCATTGCCATGTTCTGGTTGAATGAATTTTGGCAGAGTTATGGCCCCTTAAAAGTTTTAATACACTAACTTTGTACAGACTAGTTCTCCTGAACCTCTCTTGCGGAACATCGGTGGTTCTACCCAGGTGCCCGCCCGTGCACGAAAATTGCCCGGAGGGGCACTTGGGGTCTTCCTCCACCAGTGGAAGCTGGAATGTCGCCATATGACCTTAGCTGTTGGTGCGACTATAAAATCCAATTCAATCCAATTCAATCCTGAACCTCTGGCTGGATTTCAACGAAACTTGTCAGGGACAATCCGTACCAAGCCTAGTTGCCTATATCATCACCATGTTCTGGTTGAACGATATTTGAAAGAGTTATGGCCCCTTGTGCATAAACTTTATCTTTAGCCAGTAGAGCGTCCACAGGCCCTCTTGGGCCTCTTGTTTCTTACACAAATAGATTTCTCACATTCTTGGATAACCAAAACACTTTTTCAATCAGTGCATTGTTAGCTTCTGTTACCAAAATAGTGCAGGATAGATGCGAGTCATTTTGGAAACGTAACTTATATAATGATGCTAATAAACCCAATGGTAATAAGTTACGTACCTATAGGACTTTGAAGAGTTCTTACTGTATGGAAAAATATCTTCTAGCCAATGATAAATTAAAAATTGAAGTTGCTAATCTTGTTAAATTCAGAATAAGCTGTCACAAGCTTTTTATAGAAGGAAGGATGGATATTAATTACAGAATTTTTAAGATGTGTAAAAATGGGATTGAGGATGAATACCTTTTTATGATAAAATGTTTCAAGTTAAATATTGTAAGGGCTAATTTCTTTGCAGAACAACTGCTAATATTCCCTATTTTTCAATGTTGGACGATAAGAGTAAATTGTACCTTACTCTCGGTAGTAATGATCATGATATCAACAATATAATTATTTATTTTATGATATGCAATGAAATACTGTATTTTATCAGTGAAATAAAAGTGTTATTCCACACTGTGGAATATAAATAGAGTTTAATTACCAGTGTTTTTGAGATACGGGAAATATCTGCCGAGGTAGAGAAATGGCCCCGATATAAGAACGAGTGCGGAGCCTGAGTTCTTATAACGGGGCCATTTCTCTACCGAGGGAGATATTTTTAGTATCTCAAAAACACTGGTTATTAAACTATATATTACATAATTTAAAATGATGTTTTATTAATATTTCTAATGATTCACGCCTTTTTACACCAGTTTGCACGAGAAAGCCAAGACGACGTTACGTCATCCAAGACGACGTTACGTCATACAAACAAAACAAGTGGAACCGGAACTCTTCGTTAATTGCCGTAATCGTTATTTTCTAGTGGTGGAATCTGACGATGACGTCCGTAAAACAATCGGAACATCATTTGGCATTCCCGCCACTGACGGAAAATGCAAAGCAATGTTCCGTACTGGGAAATGTCTCCCACTGGGAGATATTTCCCAGTAGAGCAAACGAGTAGATATAGCTTTTCTATCCCAGTATTTTCTATACAAATCACAGACAAATATGTAATATAGAGTTATATTCCACAGTAGCTGCCGGGACTACTTTTAAATGTACACCGAACACAGATGCACAGTAAAATGGTTCACAAGATATTCCTACGCAAATGTAAACATTCCGAGACAGAAACACTGCAAATTGTACATTCTATTCAAACAATGATTTGAAATTGATTTTAAAGTTAAAGGAAATGATTGCCAATATATAATATATTAAACAAATTTTTCTATTTGGGTATAAATAAAATATCTTAGGACGTTTTTTCTGTAGTCGTGCAAAAATGTGTAAAGCAGCTTAGTATCGAAATAGCCTCCCGTGTTGTTCTACCGCAGTTTCCCTAAAAAAATTTTTATAAAATCATAAAATATAAAGTTTTCTCACTTCTCGATGAAATAAAATATGTTATTCACTCCAAAACAACAAATATCCTCTATGTATATCATTTATCTTAGAGTTCTTCAATTTTAGAAAGATTAGGGATATAAAATTTACTTGGTGAAGTAACACTATATAATTATGTGGTAGTATTTAGATATGATCTCCCTCAGGAGTGGATTTATATAAATAACAATTGACCTTTAATATAATTATAAATAAGCATATATGGAGAGATATATAAATATGACTTATTTTCTTGCTTCTTGTTTTATACATGCTTTGTACCTCACTGTGTATGTCTATGTGTTTTGGTGATATTCCTACTGTTGGATTTTAGAACAATAAAAGATTTGATTTGATTTGATTTGAAATCTGCTAATGGGACTGCGTTGAAACCTCACACAGTTATAGAAGGCAATGGGAGGAAGTGCAGAGAGCAAGAACCATAACTCGATCGTCATTCAAATAAGATATTAATTGCACTCTGTACTTTTAACTTATAATTTCTTGTCTGGAGCATGAAAACTTGAACTTGAAAACTACTAATGGGACTGGAATGAAACTTCACACAATGATAGAGGGCAGTGAAAAAAGTGCATCGGTCAAGAGTCATAAGTCAATCTTCATTCACTTGTACTGTTACATGTGTAGTTCTTCTAAGGAGCATAACTTGAAAACAACTGCTGGGACTGAAATGGAACTTCACACAATGATACAAGGCAGTGAGAGGAAGTGCAGCTCTTAAGAACTTATATTTTTTTCAAAGGACGAGGTATGATAAGGGTGTATTTTGGCCCCCAATATATTCAAAATGCCAAAAAAAATATTTACATATAATCTGTTGCGCATATTCAAGTAAATTGATCATATTTTATCTTCAAAATATATTTTTATTTATTTTATTTATCTAGAAGAATTAATATGGCCTCAAAAAATTGCATTTTTGGTAATTTTGTTAGATTTTGTAGATTTTGGACCTTTCTGGACAAGATTTTGATCCTAGAAATATAGAGCGCGCCTCCGAGGACACACAGTTTTTTGCCTGATGATGCATCCCTATCAAGTACCTGTTTCCACAAAAAATCAGCTGTGCTTGAGGGTGCGCTCTGTATTTTCAAGACCAAAAACTGATCGAAAACTGTTGAAAATGAACACAAATGTAATTTTTTGAAAGAAATTGCCTTGTTTGTGAGGCTCTTAAACTCATTTAGAGCCTTCAAACGTACTTGTAATGAGTGTTAATATTGATTGAGTTTATTTGTAGCTAAACTACATATTCAAAACTTGTGCATTAAAACTTTCAATATTGGGGGCCAATTGTGTCCCTTAAAATACCGAGTCCTTTAGCCTTTATATTTTTAGCTCTACTGATCAGAGATCAGCAGAGCTTATGCCGTGGTGCGGCGTCCGTCGTCCGTCCGTCCGTCTGTCCGTCTGTCCGTCCGTCCGTCTGTCCGTCTGTCTGTCCGTAAACTTTTATTTGTAGCGACTTCACAGCTGAAACTACTGGATGGATATTCATGAAACTTTACAGAAATGTTGCCCATAAAGTCTAGTTGATCCTAGCAAAAATTCATGTTGATGTGAAATCCAAGATGGCCGCCAAAGCTAAAAATAGAGTTTTAAAATGCAAGTTTGTAGCGACTTCTTCTTGAAAACTATAAGTGATATTGATATGGGACTTTTTCTAAAATGATCAGCATTACATGATGTTGATCCTAGTCAAAAATCATTTTGATTCAACGTTAAACATGGCTGCCAGCGGCCATCTTTGTTTACATAGAGTTATATAGTAAAAACTTGTAGCGACTACTCCTCTGAAACTACTTGGCGGATTGTCATGAAACTTTACAGGAATGTTGCTCTTGATGTCTAATTGATCCTATCAAAATTTCAGGTCGGCCGGAAATTCAAGATGGCCGTCACAGCTAAAAATAGATTTTTAAAAAATAAGTTTGTAGCGACTACTTCTTGAAAACTATAAGTGATATTGATATGGGACTTTTTCTAAAATGATCAGCATGACATGATGTAGATCCTTGTGGAAAGTTATTTTGATTCGATGTTAAACATGGCTGCCAGTGGCCATCTTTGGTTACATAGAGTTATATAGTAAAAACTTGTAGCGACTACTCCTCTGAAACTACTTGACGGATGTTCATGAAACTTCACAGGAATGTTGGTCTTGATGTCTAGTTGATCCTAGAAAAATTTCAGGTCGGCCGGAAATTCAAGATGGCCGCCACAGCTAAAAATAGATTTAAAATAAATAAGTTTGTAGCGACTACTTCTTCAAAACAATAAGAGATATTGATATGGGACTTTTTCTAAAATGATCAGTATGACATGATGTTGGTCCTTGTCGAAAATCGTTTTGATTTGAACTTAAACATGGCTGCTTTGTTTACATAGAGTTATATAATGAAAACTTGTAGCGACTACTTCTTTGAAACTACCTGACGGATTTTCATGAAACTTCACTGGAATGTTGCTCTTAATGTCTTATTGATCTAAGCAAAATTTCAGGTCGGCCGGAAATTCAAGATGGCCACCACGGTTAAAAATAGATTTTCAAAAAACAAGTCTGTAGCGACTACTTCCTGAAATCAAAAACAATCAGTAGAGCTTCAAGGTCATTGACCTCTTGTTATGCATAAGGTTCTTGACTGGAAGATAACTTGAACATTACTAATGGGACTGGAATGAATGGAATGGAACACAATGATGGAGGCTAATAAGAGGAACTGCAGAGTGCAAGAACCATAACTGTCATCATTCAAATAACTTCTTGTGTTATTGATGGTCTCCATTTATCTCGTATTTTTTCGGATTGCGCATGATTTCAGAGTTAAAAATGTGAACACAATGAAATACCATCACTAATGTTTGTGAGGAAAATGTACATTTGAGAATTTGTTTCAAGAAAAAAAAGAAAACTTCAGTACCTATTTTTCCTTTTCACACTAATCCCAAAACTCCGCTTCAAATAATTTACTGTTACAAGACCAACACATCACTGATTTAAAAATGCAATGTTCGTCTGCAATGACAGAATCATTGTCAATACAAAAATCCAGTGACCAAAATGTTCAGTCTATTGTCCAACAAAAGTTATCACCTCTCTTACACGTTATCATGTTTGTTTCTCTCTTCTGAGTATGGTATGTCAAAACAATCCTAAAAGGCGTGTTTGGAGTTTGAGATACTTTTCATCTATGTATGACTATTTTTAACAGGGGTCAATATGATACCTTTTTGTACCCAGGATGCAAAAGAGACCTAGACATTCTTTCTGTGAAACTCCTTTAAATAAAGGAATACATATTAATTATGTATCTTTACCTGTGAATAAATAAAAACTGCTATGTTTGAAGTAAGTTTATGATTTCTAGTTTTTATAGCGTAATATTTTAGTAAAAACTATAATTATATGCAATTTAGGAACACCGTTAAAAACATATGACGTATTTCACCGGACATGCACAATGGGTACTCTCCATAATGTTTCAAATGTGAACATACTAAGATGGAATACGTACACATTTTATTTAATGAACATTTTGTGATATATTTTTAGTTCTAGTGAAACTTATTCAAATTTGAAATAAATTCATTTTAGTACAATTAGATCATTGCTTACACCATCAAAAACCCATAACTCCGGGATATAAATAGCAACACATTTTAGTAGAAAAACACTGATTATCAGTTCTTTTTAAAAATCCATAATCGACACACTGCTATTATGAATTATGGAAAATCAGCACACTGTCAGTAGCAACAGTTTTGTTAGCACACGAAGAAGTCGATGTCATTAAGCAACCCAAAGATGCTATGTGTGGAGCGTTATGGCAGCGAAGCAGCGTTATGGCAGCAAAGCACATGTTGAATTCTCAACAGCAATTTTCACTGCCCAGAAAATAAACCTTGAAACATTGAAATAATTATATCATTATAATAAAAGATGTTAAGAACAGACAAGGAAGAAAACGGATTCAATGTATTTATCTACCAAATAATTGTATCTTATGCTACTTATTTGTTTAAATTGAACCGTTTTGCACGTATCGATGAATTTTGATACAAATGCTCCTGTTGTTCTTATTCTTCTTCTCCATTCATAGTAAGGAATGTAATAAAAAGGCAAATATACAGCCGTGGGGTGCCTGTTGTCTGTCGATAATGGAAGAACTAGTGCATTTCCCTCATTATCAAAAAAAGTCACATCACAGCCATATATTAACCTCAAAATAAAACACAGATCTGCATAGGTTCTTTACTGTTGTACATGTTCTCTCTCTGATACCCCTTCATCCACACAAAACATCTACTTGGGGAGCATCCATCATTTCTACCAGTGTTCTTGTTTGTATTTGGAATTACACCCATAATTTTTCCAGATTAATTTACCTTTAAGTTGTTTTTGACATTTTATTTCTCTTTTCAATGCAATAATGTACAAATGCTATAATTGTGAAACAGTCTATTAAATCATTTTAGAATTACTTTACTTTTAGAATTTTGTAATTCTTGGTTTCAAGAAATTCATTACTCAAGGAGTGATACAAACAGTCTTAATCTGTTTCTCATAGCAATTAAAAGACTCATTCAGTTCTGAGAACACACTGAGTTGCATTATAATAGCATGGCGTGATGTCATAATAGCATGATGTGATGTCATGATACCAGGGTGTGATGTCATAGTACCAGAAAGTGATGTCATGATCATGATGATAGAAACAACCAAATGAAAATATGAATAAAGCATTCTGATCAGCTCAGTGATAAAAATTGGACCAACGAAACCAGTTAATTTAAAGCTCATTACATTCTCAGAACACAATGAGGTTTTATTGGACATTGAGTAATGAGGTTCTTGAAACCCAGAAACACAAAATTCTAAAACAATTCTATTTAATGTATTGAAAATGAAATGTTTAGTTTAATGGAAATATATAGAGAGAAAGATAAGAAAAGGAAGATTATAGTATGAGTATGGGTATAGTAAGAAGAATTTATCTGAAGTATGTCTACGTGTTTCTCCCTTTCTGAAATGTCAACAAAGTTCTATTAACTAATGCAAAACTTGGTGAAAATTAGTCACATGATGGTAAACAATCTAAATTGTCTTGTCATTTAATTTTATTTCATTGCGTAAAACTCTTCCATTAGAAATTTGTTAACCATTAAATAAATTTTGCATTTTTACATATATCGATCATGGTTGCAAAGGTGCACTCTTGACCAAAATTTTTAACATTATTTGTCACACATTTTGGTTAATAGCAACCATTAAATGACCAATTTACTTTCGCAAAATTAATTCTTTAATACAGTTAAGTTGTGCAAAACTTTGAACGTATATGTTTACAGAAGGCTAATGAAGATGCCGAAAAAAAGAAAGTAACAGCCAAGGCAGATTCTACATCGGACATTTTTAAGAGAATTGAAGCTTACAAAAAGAAGTTTGAAGCTGTCAAGAAAGGTGGTATGTGATGTTTATTATTTTCAAGATACTCGCATCATTATAGCAATTATGGCTCCCCCACGAAAAGTGTGGTAGGGGAGCCATATTGATTTTGTGCTTTCTGTCTGTCTGTAGGTCTGTCTGTCTGTAGGTCTGTGTCACAAACGATGTCCGATCAATAACTAGAGAATGGTTGGACCTAGGGTCCTCAAACTTGGAAGGATGGTTGGTCGTGGCAAGTAGATGACCACTATTGATTTTGGGGACACTAGGTCAAAGGTCAAGGTTGCGCTGACATTGACTATCAAAACGATGTCCGATCAATAACTAGAGAATGGTTGGACCTAGGGTCCTCAAACTTGGAAGGGTGGTTGGCCATGACAAGTAGATGACCCCTATTGATTTTGTTTGGGGTCACTAGGTCAAAGGTCAAGGTTGCGGTGACATTGACTATCAAAATGATGTCCGATCAATAACTAGAGAATGGTTGGACCTATGGTCCTCAAACTTGGAAGGATGGTTAGTCATGACCAGTAGATGACCCCTATTGATTTTGGGGTCACTAGGTCAAAGGTCAAGGTTGCGGTGACATTGACTATCAAAACGATGTCCGATCAATAACTAGAGAATGTTTGGACCTAGGGTCCTCAAACTTGGAAGGATGGTTGGTCATGACCAGTAGATGACCCCTATTGATTTTGGGGTCACTAGGTCAGAGGTCAAGGTCGCGGTGACATTGACTACCAAAACGATGTCCGATCAATAACAAGAGAATGGTTGGACCTAGGGTCCTCAAACTTGGAAGGATGGTTGGTCATGACCAGTAGATGACCCCTATTGATTTTGGGGTCACTAGGTCAAAGGTCAAGGTCGCGGTGACATTGACTATCAAAACCATGTCCGATCAATAACTAGAGAATGGTTGGACCTAGGGTCCTCAAACTTGGAAGAATGGTTGGTCATGACTAGTAGTTGACCCCTATTTATTTTATTTTTTTTTAATTTCTTTTTTATTTTATTTTTATTTTTTTTTTATTTTTATTTTTTTAATTTTTGCATATAAAGTTTTAGGGTTGGTCGGGTTACCTGAACCACACATATTTTTTATGTGGCCTTACTGATACAGATAGTAGATACAGTCACAGGGATATTGAATATCAAAACGATCTCAGATCAGTAGAGAACGGTTGGATCTAGAGTCGTCAATTATGCCTGTTCGGGCGAGTGGGGGAGCTATACGTTTTTGTCCCATGGACAATAACAATTTCTAGTTTCAGTTGAATTTGGTTACGATGCACCAACATGTTATATGGCACCAACGGGAATGAACACTCCAGGGCCCACCCTCCATTTACATCGAAATAAAAATAATCAGAATGGGTGTTGCTGCAAACTCTAGTGTAAACATTTCGTTTTTCGCTAGGGCCACAAGTATTGTTTTCTGTCAACACTCAAGTAGCACCCGAAACAATACATGGATGATGATGAGGACCTTGAATGAACAGGGCAAAAAGGACAAAAATGAACATGAATTTGAGGGAACTTTACCCCTCTCCCTGGAGAACCAGTGGCCCTATTATTGCCCAGAATCATGTGCAAAATAGTCATGAAATTGCATGTCTAAGTAATACAGTGTAGTCCCTGAGTTAAGCATACCTGCTTGAATTGGGCTGAATTATAAACCAGATCAGTTCAGAGATAAAGCTCGGAATTGTTTTGCTTGTGACCATATGCAAACATTTTCTGGACTCAACCCAAAACTGTTGTATCTTGTTTTTATGTCCTACCCCAAAATTGGAGAGGGCATGTATCCTTGCCTGTCCATTCCTGTGTCCATACGTCTGTATGAAAAACTTTTGCATTCATTTTTTTGTTTCGTCCAAATTTCGCAGAAAGGAAATCGTAGAGCTTCCAAACTTTACACATGTTTACAACTATATGACATCAGTATGCATCTAGGAAAAGTAGGTCAGTATGAATGACCTTGACTTAATTTTCTGACTTCAATTGAAGTTTTATGTGACTGTCAGCACTAAAGCGGGGCATCCTTGTCCTATAGACACATTTTCTAGGTCATTTATACAAAGATACAACAGTTTGCTGTTAACCCGTCCATGTTTTGGTGCCGTTACTTAGATAAATGAGGTGGTCCCATGTTATTTGAGGTCCTCCTGGTGTGTATATATATGAATCTATTTGATAGTTAGACAGTAAGAGAATTCCCCTTTATTTGTCATGTTGTTCTCTAGACGTAGCTCTAAATAAAGAATGTTTTATTGAGCGGTTAAATAAATATTCTATTTTTTTCTTTAATTCCTTTACAGAGATGGTGGAGCAGCAGACACCAGCTAAGAAAATTGAAAAAAACGAGGAACAAAAAGTGACTAGGCTAAGTTTTGATACTCTAGCGCATCAAAATCAAAATCTCGCTGCATCCATAGTCGCTGAAATCACTTCCATACGTAAAGAAGAAGATAAAAGGAAGGAACAGGGTCTTGAGCAGACAATGTTACACGAGAAGCAGAAAATGGAACTGCAGAAACAGAAAGAAATAGTTTTAAAGGCGAAGGTAGAAGAGGCTAAACAGTTGAAGTTGGAAGCAGAAAAGCAACGGTTGGAAGCAGCAGCAAGACAGAAGATTGAGGAAGACAAAAAGAAATTGCTAGATGAAGCAAAGAAAAAAGCTTTGGAAGTAGTGCGCAAAAAGGAAGAAGAGCTTAAGAAAAAAGAAGAACTGGCAAAGAAACAAGCAGAGGAGATCAAACGGAAAGAAGACATAAAGAAAAAAGCAGAACAAAAGCAAAAAGAGGCAACAGAAAAAAGACAAAAATATGAAATGGAAAGAAAACCAAAAAGTGAAGCAGAAAAAGTTAAAATAAATGAGGAAATTGCTGCTCAGAAGAGAGAAGCTGCCATAAAACGAGTTGAGGAAATGAAAAAGAAAGCCAATTTTCCAGATAGCCATGCTAAAATCAGGATTGAATCTGAAAACAAAGCCAATCGTAATCAAGTTAAAGACTTGGGGAGGCCTTCAGAAGTTAACAAAGGAGGTGTTGAGGAAAGTGTAGAAAACAACAAGGACAGTGAAAAGGAACCCATGTTCCCTCGAGAAGGAATAATAAATGAGCTTATACGTAGAAGGGAGAGCTTGAGATCAAATCTTCCTCCAAATGAGAAGGTGGGAACACATCCAGGATCTAAGATTGATCAATTCATAAAAGATGTCTTCTCAAAACAGGTTCCTAGTGCCCTTTTAGGTGAGTTTCTAAGACATCCTTTGTCAAACTTTTTGTAGAGACCACCTCCGTATATTAGGATTCACCTGCTTTAAGGTCTCAAGTCATTTAATTTAAAATGGCCCTGTATTAAGCGACAACCTGTTGTCAGAGATCGTTTTTGATTTACCTTTAGTTGGCTCTTAATACAGGTTTGTATTTTTATTTCTGTGAGTTTTATTTCTGTGAGTTTCTTAATAATGTACTTTTTATGCAACTGTCTAGAGAGGGGTCTGCTTTCCATTCTTGTGACCACCAAATTGTGAGCATGATCACCAGCAAGTTGGTGTCACGGTAGTTTTGACGTTGGATTTCGACACATATATGCCATTATGTTGTGGTGTTGTCCGTCCGTCTGTCCATTAAGTTTTACCTGACAAGTGATTGTGACATATAAAGTATAAGGTCTGCAACTATGAAACTGTAAACATCTTCAACATAATCAAATGAATACATCTGATAAAGGCCCATAACTCTCTGGTTAATGAATACATCTGATAAAGGCCCATAACTCTCTGGTTCATATTTGTTTAATTCTTCCCCATTGTAAAAGGTTTAATCTGGAACTTAACCTTGCCTTTCGCAAGAGATTATGGCTAATAACTTTCAAAATATTAGGTGAACTGAACGAAATAAAACTTGGCACCCATCTTCAACATGATCTACCGTAATAAAATACATCTTAAAAATACCCATAATTCTCTGATTCATACTTTTTTTAATTATTTCCCTTTGAAAAGGTTTAACCTTGCCAGTGATGGGCGTATATTGAATTGGTGCATTCTTCTCAACAAATAGATATACATATTTTAAGATATGTTTCAGTCAATCAGTACTCTTCAGTTTACCCATGTATTACAGGTTTAGAGTATATAACAGAAATTGTACCCCTGGGATTACCAAGCGGTTCGGTGCACGCCTACTACTGTGGCTGCTGTAATCTGAAGACAGTTAAACAGGTAGTCATAGAGCATGTGAGGGGCTCCAGGCATAGACTGAATTACTTGGTAAGTAAAGCGGATCCATTTTTGTGTCTCCTGCATAGCATGGTAGACACTTAGGGATTACTTTGTTGTATGTCATCCGTCGTCGTTCGTCGTCACACTTTAACCTGCGACCTAACCTTGGCCATAACTTGAAAAGCATTTGACCTATGTGATCATAAAACTTCGCGCACGTATTCATCTCACCTCAAAGAATGTCGTTACACATATCCAATAACTCTGACTTTCATTTTGCAGCATAATGCTCCTTTTCATAAAAAATTTAACCTGCCACCTAACCAAGCTTATACACGGCCATAACATTTTACATTCTGCATATAAATGGTATACCGTATTTGCCGTAATAGTAGTCGTCTCTTTATAGAATTGCCTCCCACCTTTATTAGAAATCTTACCTTGAAGTTCATAGAAAATCAAAAAATCCAAAATTTCTTCAAAATTCAGTGACTACATTATGTGGTCCAAGTATTAAACTTTCATACCCCATCCAACTCCTTCTCCAAGAAGGGAAAACGGTGTTGGGTGGGGTGTGAAATTAAACCTTAATTTCAGCTTAAAAACTTCGCATATTGTAAAATTAAAACATAGGTAATTTTAAACAGGTTATCACATATTTTCAGTAATTTTCTTTTTTAAACGTGTTTTATTGTCAAAATATCCGTTATAAAATCCTGCTAATATAAGCTTTCCAATCGCTTTATGGAACTTAACGCGGGACCACGTGATGTTTTGATCTTTTGTCACTGCTCCAGATAAGACCGTATCTGCGTAATTACTCCTATTTTTTTCACTGAAAGCTTATGTGGAGCACTGTTTTGTAAAATAAAAAGAAAGGTTTAGTTTAAATTTAGTATGTCTGACATTTGTGGCTCAATTCAAGGTATACAATCTGGCAAGAACTGGGTCCTGTTTTATTAAACATCTTACGATAAGTCTCAAATTTTAAAACTGTTCACATATGATTTTTATCATATGTTTAAGAAAGTGAAATGAAATTGTGTTCATTTGTGAATTGTAAATCAAAGTAATTAAGAAATTAACTTACGATCAAAATGTCATAAGTTGTTTCATAAAACTGGGCCCTGCTTTTTAAGTACAACCCTAATAAAAGAAAAATATAGGCATCCCTTTCGCAGTTTGCAAAGCACCCGGGTGCAATATTGGCAATATGGTATCAGTTGTTTTGTTAGCTTCTCATTGTGAGTGTATTTCAGTTGCATTAATTCGCATTTATTTGCAATGGCTTTTAAGGTATGTTATTTGTGCAAATGTTGGAGGAAAAAACATGGAAATCAATGGTAAATAGAGGGTCTTACATGGGTGACTGTGTATTATTGATTTTAATAAACGAGTTGGATAAAACGATAGGATACGAGGCTCTAACTTTTTATCCAACAAGTTTATTAAAGTCAATAATAACACAGTCACAAATGTAAGATTCTGTTTATTACAACATGATAGTTTCACTTTAATGTTGTCAATTTACCTTGTATACGGCAGCAATTTGTAAGAGATATTGTGATGTTGTGTTGTTGTTTTCATGACGTCAGCTACGTTACGCGGCTGTAATGCGTTCACACTGCAAATAATGCGACACCTTAAACTCAATTTAACGTTACAAACCTGCATTTTAGATTACGGAAATGTCATGGCTTTATTACCCTCCCAGAAGCCATGTTGAATATAAATTAATGATACATAATTATTTCTGTTTTACACGTTTTCTTTGTTATTGAAGCATCTATACAAGCCACGCGTTTTTGAAGAAATTCAAGCCCTGGACATGCCTAAGTCAGCAGTCAACATGAAACTCACGAAGATATCATGCCAGATAGAACAGGAGGATGGTAGACACCAGGTGTTGGCCATCACAGAGAACGAATTTAAAGCAGTAAAGAAGAACAAATTGGCAATGGAGATGGTAGGTGCACTTTGAGGCATCAACGTAGAACTATAGATATTATGTTGTTCTTTATTTATACATATTTCTAGTAGTTTCGCATTCATCTCACAGTTTGATGAAGATCTGTTTTATGTATATGATTTGGCACTTAATGTAGATCCAGGACTGTATATGTTAGCTTGAAACGGTGTGAAAATAAGTCTTGACAACCAGCCTGCAATGAACTCCATGTCTCCAGAAATTTATAGAAGAACTGCAAGGGTGAATAGAGAATATGTAGCTCTGTACAGGTATATGGTGATAAATTGCCAACCATGTTTACTCGATAGCTCAGTCGGTAGAGCGTTAGCATGGTAAGTTAAGAGGTTCAAGTCCCGGAGGCATGATTTTCCACCAACTACTGGAAATAATTTTCGTATTTAATGTATCCTATTAAAGGGCTATTCCATTAAAATGTACATGGACCCCAGGAAGGCCCTTTTGAAATTGAACACTCAGCCATAGATTCAAAATTGAGTTTGAAGAATCAAATTTCAGAAAATAGGGCTCGCCTGTAGATGTTTATTAAATTGCCTTCCTGGTGTCTCGGGTATGTTTTAATGGAGTTGCCCTAAGGTCTACCTGTCTAATAAGCCCTCCCCCACACTTTTAAGATGAATGCAGAGATCCGCTATGTCAGTCGAACGTATCTGAACGTGCAGTTTGACCAGTTAAACTGAGGTCATGTATTTTCACCTGTAGATAAAGCACCTGCTGTCCCACAATTAAGTATACAATAGAACACATGGTTAAAGTTAGTTACCTATTATACAATAGACACATGGTTAACGTTAGTTACCTAGTATACAATTGACACATGGTCAGTGTTTGTTACCTAGTATACAATAACACATGGTTAACGCTAGTTACCTAGTATACAATAGACACATGGTAAACGTTAGTTACCTAGTATACAATAGACACATGGTCAGTGTTTGTTACCTAGTATACAATAGACACATGGTTAACGTTAACGTAAGTTACCTAGTATACAATAGACATATAGTCAGTGTTTGTTACCTAGTATACAATAGACACATGGTTAACGTTAGTTACCTAGTATACAATAGACACAGGGTCAGTGTTTGTTACCTAGTATACAATAGACACATGGTCAGAGTTTGTTACCTAGTATACAATAGACACATGGTCAATGTTAGTTACTAGTATACAATAGACACATGGTAAACGTTAGTTACCTAGTATACAATAGACACATGGTCAGTGTTTGTAACCTAGTATACAATAGACACATGGTTAACGTTAACGTTAGTTACCTAGTATACAATAGACATATAGTCAGTGTTTGTTACCTAGTATACAATAGACACATGGTTAACGTTAGTTACCTAGTATACAATAGACACCTGGTCAGTGTTTGTTACCTAGTATACAATAGACACATGGTCAGTGTTTGTTACCTAGTATACAATAGACACATGGTCAATGTTAGTTACAAGTATACAATAGACAAATGGTTAACGTTAGTCACCTAGTATACAATAGACACATGGTCAGTGTTTTTAACTAGTATACAATAGAAACATGGTTAACGTGAGTTACCTAGTATACAATAGACACATGGTCAGTGTTTGTTACCTAGTATACAAAAGACACATGGTTAACGTTAGTTACCTAGTATACAATAGACACATGGTTAACGTTAGTTACCTAGTATACAATAGACACATGGTCAGTGTTTGTTACCTAGTATACAATAGACACATGGTTAACATTAGTAATCTAGTATACAATAGGCACATGGTTAACATTAGTTATCTAGTATACAATAGACACATGGTCAGTGTTTGTTACCTAGTATACAATAGACACATGGTTAACGTTAGTTACCTAGTATACAATAGACACATGGTCAGTGTTTGTTACCTAGTATACAATAGACACATGGTCAATGTTAGTTACTAGTATACAATAGACACATGGTTAACGTTAGTTACCTAGTATACAATAGACACATGGTCAGTGTTTGTTACGTAGTATACAATAGACACATTGTTAACGTTAGTTACCTAGTATACAATAGACACATGGTCAGTGTTAGTTACCTAGTATACAATAGACACATGGTCAGTGTGTGTTACCTAGTATACAATAGACACATGGTCAGTGTCTGTTACCTAGTATACAATAGACACATGGTTAACATTTGTTACCTAGTATACAATAGACACATTGTCAGTGTTTGTTACCTAGTATACAATAGACACATGGTTAACGTTAGTCACCTAGTATACAATAGACACATGGTCAGTGTTTGTTACCTAGTATACAATAGACACATGGTTAACGTTAGTTACCTAGTATACAATAGACACATGGTCGGTGTTTGTTACCTAGTATACAATCGACACATGGTCAGTGTTTGTTACCTAGTATACAATAGACACATGGTTAACATTAGTTACCTCGTATACAATAGACACATGGTTAACGTTTGTTACCTAGTATACAATATACACATGGTCAGTGTTTGTTACCTAGAATACAATAGACACATGGTTAACGTTAGTTAACTTATATACAATAGACACATGGTTAACGTTTGTTACCTAGTATACAATAGACACATGGTCAGTGTTTGTTACCTAGTATACAATAGACAAATGGTTAACATTAGTTACCTCGTATACAATAGACACATGGTTAACGTTTGTTACCTAGTATACAATATACACATGGTCAGTGTTTGTTACCTAGTATACAATAGACACATGGTTAACGTTAGTTAACTAGTATACAATAGACACATGGTCAGTGTTTGTTACCTAGTATACAATTGACATATGGTTAACGTTAGTTACCTAGTATACAATAGACACATGGTTAACTTTTTGTTACCTAGTATACAATAGACACATTGTCAGTGTTTGTTACCTAGTATACAATAGACACATGGTTAACATTAGTTACCTAGTATACAATAGACACATGGTCAGTGTTTGTTACCTAGTTTACAATAGACAAATGGTTAACATTAGTTACCTCGTATACAATAGACACATGGTTAACGTTTGTTACCTAGTATACAATATACACATGGTCAGTGTTTGTTACCTAGTATACAATTGACACATGGTTAACGTTAGTTACCTAGTATACAATAGACACATGGTCAGTGTTTGTTACCTAGTATACAATAGACAAATGGTTAACATTAGTTACCTCGTATACAATAGACACATGGTTAACGTTTGTTACCTAGTATACAATATACACATGGTTAGTGTTTGTTACCTAGTATACAATAGACACATGGTTAACGTTAGTTACCTTGTATACAATAGACACATGGTTAACGTTTGTTACCTAGTATACAATAGACACATGGTCAGTGTTTGTTACCTAGTATACAATAGACAAATGGTTAACATTAGTTACCTCGTATACAATAGACACATGGTTAACGTTTGTTACCTAGTATACAATATACACATGGTCAGTGTTTGTTACCTAGTATACAATAGACACATGGTTAACATTAGTTACCTCGTATACAATAGACACATGGTTAACGTTTGTTACCTAGTATACAATATACACATGGTCAGTGTTTGTTACCTAGTATACAATAGACACATGGTTAACGTTAGTTACCTAGTATACAATAGACATATGGTCAGTGTTTGTTACCTAGTATACAATAGACACATGGTTAACGTTAGTTACCTAGTATACAATAGACACATGGTTAACGTTTGTTACCTAGTATACAATAGACACATTGTCAGTGTTTGTTACCTAGTATACAATAGACACATGGTTAACGTTAGTTACCTAGTATACAATAGACACATGGTCAGTGTTTGTTACCTAGTATACAATAGACACATGGTTAACGTTAGTTACTTAGTATACAATAGACACATGGTCAGTGTTTGTTACCTAGTATACAATAGACACATGGTCAGTGTTTGTTACCTAGTATACAATAGACACATGGTTAACATTAGTTACCTCGTATACAATAGACACATGGTTAACGTTTGTTACCTAGTATACAATATACACATGGTCAGTGTTTGTTACCTAGTATACAATAGACACATGGTTAACGTTAGTTACCTTGTATACAATAGACACATGGTTAACGTTTGTTACCTAGTATACAATAGACACATGGTCAGTGTTAGTTACCTAGTATACAATAGACACATGGTTAACGTTAGTTACCTAGTATACAATAGACACATGGTCAGTGTTAGTTACCTAGTATACAATAGACACATGGTTAATGTTAGTTACCTAGTATACAATAGACACATGGTTAACGTTAGTTACCTAGTATACAATAGACACATGGTCAGTGTTTGTTACCTAGTATACAATAGACACATGGTCAGTGTTTGTTACCTAGTATACAATAGACACATGGTCAGTGTTTGTTACCTAGTATACAATAGACACATGGTTAACGTTAGTTACCTAGTATACAATAGACACATGGTTAATGTTTGTAACCTAGTATACAATAGACACATGGTCAGTGTTTGTTACCTAGAATACAATAGACACATGGTTAACGTTAGTTACCTAGTATACAATAGACACAGGGTCAGTGTTTGTTACCTAGTATACAATAGACACATGGTCAGTGTTTGTTACCTAGTATACAATAGACACATGGTTAACGTTAGTTACCTAGTATACAATAGACACATGGTCAGTGTTTGTTACCTAGTTTACAATAGACACATGGTTAACGTTAGTAACCTTGTATACAATAGACACATGGTTAACGTTAGTTACCTAGTATACAATAGACACATGGTTAACGTTTGCCCCATGTGGTTTCCAGTTGCCCCGTTTGGTCACGGGGCAAAGAATAGGGCCACTGCAGATCCCTTTGGACGGCTAGGCAGAGGGGTAGAATCCCCCCAAATTCATGTTCATTTTATCATTTTTTGTTCATGTTCATTAAAGGTCTTCATCATGATCCCTGCATTGTTTCAGGTGCCATCTCGCTCACATCAAAAGAGCAGTGGCAGAAAAACAATAAACTTGGCTCCAGCGTAAATGGAGTTTCTACAATAGAATTTGCAGCAACTCTGCAGTTCAGGGTGAGAAGGTTCTAGGCCCATTTTCCATATTTTATCTCGATGTACATGGAAGATGAGCCTGGCATGTTCATGCCTGTTAGGCGCCATATAACCTGTAATGTGTTGGTGCGCCTTAAAACCCCAATTCAATTGTTACCTAGTATACAATAGACACATGGTTAACGTTAGTTACCTAGTATACAATAGAACACATGGTTAATGCTTGTTACCTAGTATACAATAGAACACATGGTTAATGCTTGTTACCTAGTATACAATAGAACACATGGTTAGTGTTTGTTACCAAACTGAGCTTGCGTTTACCGATTTGTACAATCTATGTTTTGAACCATTTACTCAGACATTAGCAAACAACTGCACAGGAAAAAACATTTATATCTCCCCTACCAGCATGTCGCACGATAATGAGAAAAGTATTGAAATATTTTTATAAAACTTGGTATATTGACAGTGGGCAATGAGGGGATTAAGCACGGTACTTTATTTTGTTGATTTGACAAAAAAAAACAGAAATAGAGAAAATGCACAAAAAAAAATGCTTAAGATAATTTAATGACAATTTGTGTGTAGGTAAAAGGGAGTAAGGAGATCTTGCACAACATTTTGTTTTATTGATAAGTCAAAAATAATGGTTGCTATGGCAACAGAAATAGTAAAAAATACACAAAATACACTGTTACTAAAAATAGAAAAATGGTTTCCGCTCAATAACTTTAGTAAGGAATGAGATATTGGACTGAAACTTTATGGGTAGGTAGCTTATATGAAAAAAGAAGCTTAGGATTGCATTTGAGTTCACTGGAGTCAAGGTCAAGTTCACTGTTACTAAAATAGAACAACTGTTTCTGCTCATTAACTTTACTTAGGAATGGGATATTGGCCTGAAACTTGATGTGTAGGTGGCTTCTATGAAAAGCAAGTTTGGGATTGCATTTATGGTCAAGGTCAAGGTCGCTTTTACTAAAAAAAAGTGCCCGATAGGGGACGTGTATTTTTCTGCAATACTTGAGCATCTTGTTACTTCTTGTCGTCTGTGCATTTCTATAAGCAGAAATTAACCCAAAGTTTATGGTATTAAAACCCAAAAAACTACTGACGTGTTAAACAGGCACAAAATAATGTGGCATTCTGAGCTCCGTTGCCTCATTTGGATTGGATCGTGGCCGAGTGGTTAACGTCTCTGACTTAAAATCACTTGCCACTCACCGCTGTAGGTTTGATTCCTCAGGGGCCTAGGAATCTTTATGTGAGGAAGCTATCCAGCTGGCTTGCAGAACGTCGGTGGTTCTACCAAGGTGCCCGCCCGTGCACGAAAATTGCCCGGAGGGGCAACTTGGGTCTTCCTCCACCAATGGAAGCTGGAAAGTCGCCATATGACCTTAGCTGTGGTGCGACTATAAAATCAATCAATCATTTGTGATGGCGTGGAGGCTTTTACCAGTACTACCTTATGGGGCAAAAGTGACTTTACAATCCATTTACACTCAGCCATGAGTCGACACTGTCTGGATGTAATTATGTTATAAACGACATTAAATCCAGTGCATACATACATACATACAAACATATCATTATTTATATTGCATAATTATGTATTTAGAGATTCTTACAGATTGCAGGAGGTATACAGTACTGATTCTACCCAGCAAAAATGAAGTGGTCTGCATCCACCACAAAAACTATATGTGGCCTAACATGCACTAAAAGATGACGTAAAACACAATTCAAACAAATAAACAAATGTATTTAGAGATTATTATATCCATTGTATATGTATTAACAGGTATGTAAAGGAGTTCTGGCTGTAACACAAGCTAAACATGAACCCTCGGAGCAGTCTTACCATAGAGGAGAAAACTTTAGAAAAGAACCAAAACCAGTACCATACGATACAGGGAAGACGTGGGTGGAGTTCTATAAATATATAGGGGATAAGCTAGACGTACCATTATTAGGTAACCATATAATTATATACATTGATCTTTATATTAAAATATTGACTTCATTATTGTTATTTAACAGTTTGGTTCACACATGATTTAAATCTACTGATAAAGAGATCGCTTTATGTTCAGATCAGAATCAACTGTGTTTTCACTTTTTTTGTGGAAACACAAACAAGCTCTGTCTCCCAGGAACTAAACTCATTATTGAATGAACTGTATATACACTACTCAACTTTTATAATCGGTCATTTTCAAAGAATTATATATTTTTTAATAATTCGTATTTTCATTTGAAATTTTAACTGGCATCGTTTAGCAAATATCGCTTGTGATTTAAAGAACTTAATCTTCCTTGATTGGACTAAAACCTTGTTGATAAACTTAATAAAATATTGGTATGTGTTACGGTGATTTCCATTTTCAGTATTTATGTTATTTTCAAAAAAAAATGGGTGACCGATTATAAAAGCTGAGTAGTGTACTTACTGTATATCTATAAAATATTCGGAATAGTTGTCATTTCAAAAATTGGCATTAGATGCAATAGAGTACTTGTATATCTATAGCTTGTGTGTTTCCGCCTCAAAACTATTGTTGTTTGGCAGATTTCTCCAAGTAGATTATCCCCTTCTCATCCATTTTCATTGATGTAAGAGGTTGTTTTAGCTTGGACTCGTCGAAGATTTCCTTGAAATTTGTCTGCAAGTTAAGTTTTTTCAATTGAATTTGACTAGATGTGAAATTCAAGGCTAACACCAGAAATATTTGTGGTCTCTTCTCCAGTTTTACATTTCACTTTATCACATAACATGGCTTCTGGGAGTGTAATAAAGCCATGACCTATTTATAATAAAACACTAGTGTATTAAATATGCAAATGAGGTCGGTCGGTCTGTCTGTCAGTCAGCCCATCCCGAAATCATGTCTTCGCGATAACGCAAGAACAGCTGGCACTACAATCTCGAATTTGGAAGGAATGTTTGTTTCATGGTCTAGTTGTGCATCTCCCCTTTTAGGTAGATTCACATAAGAACTGTGGTTGCCATAGTAACAAAACGTAAAAATCACTAAAAAATACTTTTCTTCGCGAGAACAGCTGGCACTACAATCTCGAAACTTGGCTGGAATGTTTGTGTCATGGTGTAGTTGTGCACCTTCCCTTTAAGGAAGATTCACCTAAGAAAATGTGGTTGCCATGGTATTAAACAAAACTTGTAAAAAATCACTAAAAATTGCTTGTCTTTGTGATAACTCAAGAACAGCTGGTACTACAAACTCGAAACTTGGCAGGAATGTTTGTGTCATGGTTGTTAAAGGGGGGTCATGTATGTTTTGCAAGGTGAATCGTACGATGCTTCAGACAGACATTTTTACTTCATATTTGAAATATTACTTCATAAAATGCACATAATTACTGTAATATCTGGTTCATGGTGTCGCATAATTTGCAGCGCGAATATGTTACACCTGCTTAACTTATCTTATATCATGTAAACAACTAAACAATGTCATGATGGCGCCATGTAATAGAAAAATTGACAACATTAAATCGAAAAGTTCACCTCGCAGAAGTGTTATGTGATAAATAGAATCTTACATTCATGACTGTGCATTTTTATGCTTCTTGTGCATATAGTGATCACAAGAATCAAGTCCATACCTCGAAGGTTAAGGTCCACTTGGAGGTCAAACTTAAAAAAAACGTTTTGGGGCATTTGTCACGTAGCGAGACATTTCTTGTTTTAAAATTCAGGAATTGAGTTGGATAAAAAGATAACTGATACTCAGCGGAGCCTTGTATCCTGTGATTTTATCCAACTCATTAATTAAAGTCAATAATATACAGTCTCTGATGTATGATCCTCTATATATAGCTGGCTGACTTATCCTCCTCCACATTTCCATTGTATGACATATTGACATTTTTTGCTTTCTCTTTTGCAGGTTTGTCATCCATTATAGAAATACAAGGTTTGAAATATGACCCTAATAGTCCAAGACCTGTATCATACGTTTGCCAGCTGTGTAACATGAAGGATGGTGCTCCGATGGACACGGTGGAAGATATATTCAATCATACTCAACAACTTGACCATTTAAGCAGCTGCATAGTAAGGGTTCACATTTTTGTGATTAATTTATAACTCTGTGCCTTTAGTTCCTAGCTGGTAACCTTTTTAACCAGGTTTTCCTTTGGAAAACTCTTGTAATTTGTTAGATCGGCAAATTTCATTTGGTGGGCAGACATTCGAACAGCGTCAAACTGATGTTTTCAGCCCAATAACTTCCGTAAGGAATGAGCTATTGGTACAAAAAACTTGCTGTATAGGTCGGTCTTAATATGGAAAGGAAGCTTGGAATTGCATTTCAGGGTCAGTCACTGTTACTAAAAATAGAAGAAATGGTTACCGGGCAATAACTTCAGTTTGGAGTGAGATATTGAAACAAAACTTAGTATGTAAGTAGGTTATATGGCAAAGAAATATTGGCACGAAACTTTTTAGGTAGTTTATCGAAAACCTGTTTTCTGTTGAATTTCTATGTGTCTTGTTATAAACTTTATCATGTTATAATTAAGAGTTACAGATCTTTTCCCAGAGAAATGGAAGTGAATTCAATGGAATTTTATGTCTTGTTTTCACATGCAAACGTATTAGGACTGACCTAAGAGGAATTTAGATGAAGTATGAATATTCCTGTCAAGACAAGACACCATCAGGGCTTGAGCACCCTTTGGGCAGAGTTCTGTAGCTCTGAAGTGTAAGGCCTTATACACTGAGCCACCGAGGCTGCTTCAGATAGAGAGAGAGAAAGGATAAAGAGGAATCAAGGATATCACTGCTCTTACTATTAGATTTCTCTGATGCCTTTATATGCCTGGGGAATAGGTATCGGTACATGGGACCTCACGGAGACTATCATTGTATTGCAAAGATACCATCATGATTGCGAATGGAGATGGTAGGTGCACTTTGAGGCGTCGATGTAAAACTAGAAATCTTTTTTACGCATTCATGAGTAATCATTAATTTGTGATCTATCGCTATATTTGTCAGAAATTGTATCGTCCGAGTTGGTACGTCATCAAATCTGCCTGTTCAAGTGAAGGTCAGTTGGCCATTCGCAAACAGCAGGCAAAACTGATAGACAAGAAAACACCCCGAGAACCAATCAAAGTCTTGATGTTGGGGAACCAGGCTGACCAGAAGGGTAAGAATATTCACTGTGTTCCATCTCAGGTGCACATTTTCATGGCTTAAAGGTTTTACATGAGTATATAGGGTTGCAGCTTGAAATTGACAATTTATGATATTTTCTATTCTAAAAGGGGGTTGATGCACTATTTTCTAACACTGTTGTTCAAAAGGCTTTAAAAACTTGGAAAAAGCTGAAAGAATTATCAAAATGCCATGAAAATTTGCAAAGAAGCATAAATGGAGGCGGCCATCTTGGAACGATGTCATCGCTCCTTATCAAGTTTTTCAGAGCCCTTTTAAATAAATGTTGATTGAAAATAGTGCATCAACCCCTTTAAGGGTTTACATAAAGATCCCTTATTTACAAGACAATTAATTATGCACAACAATATGTGCTATCCTAGGTTACGCACCAGGGTACCCTCGGTTATATACCAGAGTTAATTTAAGCATTTGATTTCTGATTCATTTTAAAAAATATGTTCACTTTTAAGACCTGCTATAGGTTTAACTTTGTTACTGGTGCAGTAAGATCAACAGTTAGTAATATGCCACATATTTGCTTTGAACTATTCTAATAATTAATATTAATGATTAGAAAAAAATGCAAGTTGTGTAGGAAAACTATTTTTTTACACAAACCAAGATTGCTGCGTGTTCCTTATTACGTGGTCCCGCCGTAATTCCATTAAGCGATGGGAAAGCTTACATTATCAGGGTTTTATAACGGATATTTCGACAATAAAACACGTTTAAAAACATTTTTACTGAAAAATATGATAACCTGTTTAAAATTACGTTTTAAATGTTTTAATTTTACAATATGCAAACTTTTTAAGCCGAAATTAAGGTTTTATTTCATACCACAGCCAACCCCGTTTTCCCTTCTTGGAATGTATGGAAGTTAATACTCGGACCATGTAATGTTAAAAAATAAATTATTAGGAATTTGATCAAACAACATGAACAAAGCTTCTTACATGAAGAATAAACCTGAAACTTTTCTGATACAAGATGCTGCACACTCAGAGGATAAGGAGGAAGATTCTGGGACCAACACAGTGAGGCTGTATGGTCTGCTTCAGGACTTGACAGATGTACCCATCGTAGGTAAGTAGAGGGGTGTGCTTCAGTGGCTCGCGCAAACAGAATGCCATGTAACAAGGCAACAGATTTTTGTATGCCGTGATTGTAGTTTAAAATATTTGGCCATTTGTTGTTATTGGTTGATAAAAGTTTATTCTCCTGCAAAATGTTGACAAAGAAATTCCTCACAAATTTCTAATTGCCAAAATGTACATATCGGTAGGTGTGTTGATAATTTGCAGTAGGAGTTTGCCCTTTTGTCTATTTCTATGGGGAATTTGTGGTTGGCTGTTCTAAATTTAAACAAAAACAAGGGCTGAATTTCTTGGGATTTACCTAAGATAAAAATCTTGATGGCTTTTTCTTGAAAAAGTTATAGCTTTTACCTTTTGGTGACTGTATTGAACTCAAATTCCCATTACATATTCAAATGGTTTAATCACGTATCTTTAATCAAGATAATTAAATATGTAGGTAAGTTGCTTATTTAAAAAGAGTTTGACAAGTAAATTAAATTGACTATTGTCGGTATTAAGTAGATTTAATTGACTTTTGTAGGTAAGTAGCTTTAATAACCATTGTTGCGGGTAGCTTTTAATTAACTTTTTTTTAGATATGTAGCTTTAATTGACTATTGTAGGTAAGTAGCTTTAGTTAATTTTTGTAGGTATGTAGCTTTAATTAACTTTTGTAGGTAAGTAGCTTTAATTAACTTTTGTAGGTAAGTAGCTTTAATTAACTTAAGTAGGTAAGTAGCTTTAATTAACTATTGTAGGTAAGTAGCTTTAATTAGCTTTTGTAGGTAAGTAGCTTTAATTAACTATTGTAGGTAAGTAGCTTTAATTAACTTTTGTAGGTAAGTAGCTTTAATTAACTATTGTAGGTAAGTAGCTTTAATTAGCTTTTGTAGGTAAGTAGCTTTAAATAACTTTTGTAGGTAAGTAGCTTTAATTAGCTTTTGTAGGTAAGTAGCTTTAATTAACTACTGTATGTAAGTAGCTTTAGTTCATTTTTGTAGGTAAGTAGCTTTATTTAGCTTTTGTAGGTAAGTAGCTTTAACTATTGTAGGTAAGTAGCTTTAATTAGCTTTTGTAGGTAAGTAGCTTTAATTAACTATTGTAGGTAAGTAGCTTTAATTCGCTTTTGTAGGTAAGTAACTTTAACTATTGTAGGTAAGTAGCTTTAATTAACTATTGTAGGTAAGTAGCTTCAATTGGCTATTGTAGGTAAGTAGCTTTAATTGGCTATTGTAGGTAAGTAGCTTTAATTAGCTTTTGTAGGTAAGTAGCTTTAATTAACTTTCGTAGGTAAGTAGCTTTAATTAACTTTTGTAGGTAAGTAGCTTCAATTGGCTATTGTAGGTAAGTAGCTTTAATTGGCTATTGTAGGTAAGTATTTTTAATTAGCTTTTGTAGGTAAGTAGCTTTAATAAACTATTGTAGGTAAGTAGCTTTAATTAGCTTTTGTGGGTAAGTAGCTTTAATTAAATTCTGTAGGTAAGTAGCTTTAGTTAATTTTTGTAGGTAAGTAGCTTTAATTAGCTTTTGTAGGTAAGTAGCTTTAACTATTGTAGGTAAGTAGCTTCAATTGGCTTTTGTAGGTAAGTAGCGTCAATTGGCTATTGTAGGTAAGTAGCTTTAATTGGCTATTGTAGGTAATTAGTTTTAATATGCTATTGTAGGTAAGTAGCTTTAATTGGCTATTGTAGGTAAGTAGCTTTAATTGGCTTTTGTAGGTAAGTAGCTTCAATTGGATATTGTAGGTAAGTAGCTTCAATTGGCTATTGTAGGTAAGTATAAGTAGCTTTAATTGGCTATTGTAGGTAAGTAGCTTCAATTGGCTATTGTAGGTAAGTAGCTTCAATTGGCTATTGTAGGTAAGTAGCTTTAATTGGCTATTGTAGGTAAGTAGCTTTAATTGGCTATTGTAGGTAAGTAGCTTCAATTGGCTATTGTAGGTAAGTAGCTTTAATTGGCTATTGTAGGTAAGTAGCTTTAATTGACTCTTGTCCCAATTGGCCTACCCAAAGATGCAAAAATGAAATTAAGAAACCACATTTCAGAAAATAGTGTTCCCCCATAGACATTTATTAAACTGCCTACCAGGGGCCGGGGTATGTTGTAAATAATGCAATAACCCTATGTGTAAGTGCCTTTAATTGACTATTGTCGGCAAGTAGCCTTAATTACCTGAGCTTTAATTATTGTAGATAAGTAGCTTTAATGAACTATTGCCAGCAAGTTAGCTTTAATTGACTTTTGCTTTAAGGGTTGAGCCACATCATTGAGATAGAGGGAATGTTCAAGGCAAATGCTCCCAAGTACCAGTGTAAGCTGTGTGACACCACTGCTTCTGTGAACACTGTTCGTGATCATTTGCTGGGCTACCACCACAGAATTAAGTTTTTGGTGAGTTGATGTTATCAGAATAAACCATTTCAGTTTTTTAGCTCTACTGGCCAAGGGCCAGCAGAGCTTATGGGATGGTGTGTTGTCCGTCTTCCGTCGTCCGTCGTCCGTCGTCTGATAACTTTTCTTCAAACGACTTCTCCTCAGAAACCGCTTAGCTAATATTGACCAAACTTCACATGGATGATCCTTAGATGAATGCTTTTTAGATTTGTTAAAATTAGGTCAGCGCTACATCCAAGATGGCTGCCATAACCATATATGGTCGAAACCTTAAAAAATCTTCTTCTCAAGAACCGCTGGACAGATTTCAACAGTTTTTCTTTTAAAATGATCGCCAACGACTAGACTATCAAGTTTGTTCAAATAAAGTCCCCGGGGTCAAAAATGGCCCTGCCCCGGGGGTCCAAAGTTTGTATATTGAGGTTTTGCATGTTTTTCATATAGACATAAGGAAAAAACTTTAAAAAATCTTCTTCTCTGAAACCACAAGGCACAGAGCTCTCATATATTACATGTAGCATCAGCTTATGGTCCTCTACTAAGTTTGTTCAAATGGTGACCCTGGGGTCAAATTTGTCCCCGCCCCGGGGGTCACAGTTTTACATAGACTTATATAGGATTTATTTTAAAAAAATCTTCTCGGAAACTACATCAGCCAGAGGTTTGATATTTTGCATTTACTATAAGCTTATGGTCCTTTACCAAGTTTGTTCAAATGGTCACCCTTGGGTCACATTTGGCCCCGCCCCAAGGATCACATGTTTTACATAGACATGTATAGGGAAAAACTTAAAAAATCTTCTTCTCTGAAACTGCAAGAGTCAGAGGTTTAATATTTTGCATATGCTATAAGCTTGTGGTCCTCTACCAAGTTTGTTCAAATAGTGACCCAGGGGTCACATTTGGCCCCACCCCGGGGGTCACAGTTTTACATAGGCTTGTATAGGGAAAAACTAGTTTTTAATTTGATTTTTTTTTTTTTTTCAATTTGATTTTTTTTTTTTTTTTATTGTTTTTTTTCCTTTACAATTTTTCAATTTTTCAATTTTTTTATTTATTTATTGATTGTTTTTTTATTTATTTTTTTTTCAATTTGATTTTGGTTTTATTTATTGATATTTTTTTTTTTTCATTATCTTTTTAATTACTTGACACTTACGTTAAAATTTCTTGTCGGCGCTACTCATCCTAAATGCCTTGTTGAATTTCGACGAAACTTCGCAGGAAGCATCGGTAAGATGTCTAGTTGTGCATATCACGCTTTTGTTTCAGTTCGCTGATTTTTGACGGAGTTATGGCCCTTTGACATTTTTATTTTAAATTTCTTGTCGGCGCTACTCCTCTTAAACGGCTTGTTGGATTTCTACGAAATTTGGCAGGAAGCCTCAGTATGATGACTAGTTGTGCAAAGCGCGGTATATCAATGAAATATTGGACAATTTCGAAAACCAGCTAGATCTTGTTAGTAATAACAGAGTTATGGCCCTTGATTTGTTGAAAAATGCTATATTGTATTTTCCTTTGTTAAATCTATAGGAGAAGAGAGCTATATCTAGCTATATCTATCTAAATCTTTAAGAGCTGTTTTAGCCAGTAGAGCGTCCACAGGCCCTCTTGGGCCTCTTGTTAGTGAGATTAACCATTGTTTTAATTATAGAAAAAAACACGAATATTATTAAAACAAAAAGATATTAATGAAAAAAATATACAACATTAAAGGGACAATGTCCGTAACTTTTAGCCTATAAAACACAAAATAATTACGTTGACAAACATAACACACTAACCATTATTGAATATTTACTAAATAAAACCAAGATTGATTAACGGAATTCAATAGCGGTACAAAAAAAACAAAACGTTCGTGGGATTGAACTCGTAACCCCCACTAAAATTACATTCAGAGGTAATGAAGTGGGTCCCACATTATTTACAAATACTAAATGATTCAGAAGCTTTTTTTTTCATACGAATGTATTACTACTGGCTTATCTGGGTCGATGCTAATGTTTTCAGTTAGACATTTCACTGAATAAAAATAAGACAGTTATTTGGCTATGCTCAATATCTGCTTACTTAAGGACAGTGTCCCTTTAATTGTGCCCTGCACTAAACTCTTGGTTCAGGTGCTATACTATAATGATACTAGAACAACAAAAAATGAATTTGCTGGAGATCACTCTTTAGGCAATTATGTTTTTCATTGAAATTATGCGACTGATGTAATAATTGACATAGTTTAGGTCTCATTCCAGTTTGTCTTACCCATGGTGCAGAGAGTTGTCTGAATTTAAAGTCTCGTAATCAAAAATGACAATCTGGTTGGTTGTCTAGAATTAAAAAAATGTACTCCATATAGCAATGGCTGTACTGCACTAGAACCATCTTCTTACAGAAACGAACCCGCTAGATAACGACACAATTACAAAACAAAGTCGTTTATCAAACCTCTGTCCAGGTGTTCAGGTCATATAATATGTATATATACCGATTAAAAGTAAAGGTTTATTCAAGGGTTCTTGAAATATCCTTGATAGAATATGCGTAGAATGAATTATGAGTTGGTAACTCTTAATTTGACAATCGGGTTTTGGGGTTGGGTCTGACTGGTTAAAACTGTTCATATTGTGTCTATATAGAGTTGGGATTCTCAAAATATGTAAGCTATATATACTGATAGGAAAAAGAAACATGACACGGGAATTTCCGTTATATATTGTATATACTACACACCTAATTCCATATATATTCCAGGGAAATCCCATGATGTTTTGTAAACAAAAAATGTTGCAGTTAAAGAAAGGATACAACTGTGATGTTGTAGATGTTTTATTAGCTCTACTGGCCAAGGGCCAGCAGAGCTTATGGGATGGTGTGTTGTCCGTCTTCCGTCGTCCATCCGTCCGTTAACTTTTCTTCAAACGACTGCTCCTCAGAAACCGCTTGGCTAATTTTGACCAAACTTCACATGGATGATCCTTAGATGAATGCTTTTTAGATTTGTTAAAATTAGGTCAGCGCTACATCCAAGATGGCTGCCATTACCATATATGGTCTAAACCTTAAAAAATCTTCTTCTCCAGAACCGCTGGACAGATTTCAACAGTTTTTCTTTTAAACTGATCGCCAACGCCTAGACTATCAAGTTTGTTCAAATAAAGTCCCCGAGCTCAAAAATGGCCCTGCCCCTGGGGTCCAAAGTTTGTATATTGAGGTTTTGCATGTTTTTCATAATTATAGACATATATAGGAAAAAACTTTAAAAAATCTTCTTCTCTGAAACCACAAGGCACAGAGCGCTCATGTATAACATGTAGCATCAGCTTATGGTCCTCTACTAAGTTTGTTCAAATGGTGACCCTGGGGTCAAATTTGTCCCCGCCCTGGGGGTCACAGTTTTACATAGACTTATATAGGATTTTTTTTTAAAAAATCTTCTCAGAAACTACAAGAGCCAGAGGTTTGATATTTTGCATTTACTATAAGCTTAAGTCCTTTACCAAGTTTGTTCAAATGGTGACCCTCGGGTCACATTTGGCCCCGCCCCAAGGGTCACATGTTTTATATAGACATGTTTAAGGAAAAACTTAAAAAATCTTCTCTGAAACTGCAAGAGCCAGAGGTTTAATATTTTGCATTTGCTGTAAGCTTGTGGTCCTCTACCAAGTTTGTTCAAATGCTGACCCAGGGGTTACATTTGGCCCCACCCCGGGGGGCACAGTTTTACATAGGCTTGTATAGGGAAAATCTGAAAAAGTTTTTCTTCTCTGGAACCACATGGCACAGAGCTCTCATGTATTACATGTAGCATCAGCTTATGGTCCTCTACTAAGTTTGTTCAAATGGTGACCCTGGGGTCAAATTTGTCCCCGCCCCGAGGGTCACAGTTTTACATAGACTTATATTGAATTGAATTGAATGTTGTTTAACGGCTCATCAACACAGTACAGGTTATTTAGAGCCGCCCCAGAGAGAGGGGAAGGATACATAGGATTTTTTTTTTTTAAAAATCTTCTCGGAAACTACAAGAGCCAGAGGTTTGATATTTTACATTTATTATAAGCTTATGGTCCTTCACCAAGTTTGTTCAAATGGTGACCCTGGGGTCACATTTGGCCAGGCCCCAAGGGTCACATGTTTTACATATGCATGTATAGGGAAAAACTTAAAAAATCTTCTTCTCTGAAACTGCAAGAGCCAGAGGTTTAATATTTTGCTGTTGCTATAAGCTTATGGTCCTTTACCAATTTTGTTCAAATGCTGACCCTGGGGTTACATCTGGCCCCGCCCTGAGGGTCACAGTTTTACATCAATGCTTGTTATTTATTTTTTTTATCTCTACTGGCCAACTTGGAAAACCAGCCAGAATGGACCAGTAATGATGGAGTTGTGGCTCTTGATATAGTTAAAAATGCTATATTTTGCCTCTTTAAGACGATAGTCACTCGCTTCATTGATGTCATAAGAGCCATATTAGCCAGTAGAGCGTCCACAGGCCCTCTTGGGCCTCTTGTTCTTGTATACTGGACAAGGATATTCGTCATTTTACCGGGGCTAGATATTTCCATCTCACCCTAGGGTCGAGATAAAATTCACGCGCGCCAACATCCGGTATGCCGGTATATCATGGGTATTCGGTTCAGGTAGGAAATTCCAACCCTCCGTATAAGTGTTTTAATCGGAACCTAGGGAGAGCCTCGGTTCCGATAAAACACGTATACCTCGGGTTGGAATTCCCTATCTTCACCGGATACCCATGAAAGATTCTTATAATCATAGTACACATTGTAACAATATCCTTCACTCAATGGTAAGCATGTGTTGAACCACACGTCTACCAGCTTGTGAAGGATTTCCCTATAATTGATCCCAGCAGTTAAATAATCTCTATGTTTTATTTATCGTAATACACTAGACTAAGTGTATTATAGTCTAGTGTATTATCAGAGCTGTTGATAATTTTTGGCTGCAATGAGTATTTTCTTGTCAGATTCAAAATGTCATTGAATGATTAAAAAGAAACTTCTTTAAATAGTTCATTGTTTCAAAATGAATGTAAACATATTTTAAAGAAACAGCTATTCTAATTAAATGGAAGGTAAGTAAAAACAAAAGAAACACTGTATGACCTTGATATTAGTCACATGCTTGGAACAGTTTTCATCATCCACAGGTCAATACATACAAACATAATATTTGTGATTTTTAAAAGTTTAGAGTATTTATAGTAAGTTAATGAGTAATGATACAATTTTAAAAAAACGAGGGCTTCTTTAAAAGATGTTATGATTAACATACTGAAAAACTCAGCCTATTTACAGCTCTGATTATAGATGCAAATGAGGACCGAATCACCGTGTTTGTATACAGTGACACATTAAGTCCCAATTGTTTACATGGTATATCAAACGATATGTCCAGACACATTAAATATTAATCATTACTAGAAATCTTACTTCATAAAATGAGTGTTAGTAATGTTACATTTGTGTTTAAGGTGTAGCATTATTTGTATAGCGAACGTGTTAAAGCTGCATAACGTAGACGACTACTTGTAAACAACTGCACCATTTCTCTTACAAATTGCTAAATTGACAACATTAAAGTGTGTTGTGTGATAAATAGAATCTTACATTCTTGACTGTGTATTTATAACTTTAATGAACAAGTTGGAAAAGAAAATAGGATAGTCAGCAGAGCCTTGTTGTATCCTTTCATTTCAGTCACGAATGTAAGATGCTCTAGTTAACTTATGTTTAGATGTTATCAACAACAACTTTTATTTGAAAATATCAACCTCAATCTCAAAATTGATAAAATGTTAACGACAGTAAAACACAAATGATATTAATTTTATTAAACCCTGTTACATGTTTTATTACATTTCTATGAGTGAAAGATTGGGATTTCTCAGTGAAAGAATATTCATAATCGCTAAATATTAATAACAAACCCCGACCACAAAAATAACCTACTGCGACGTTGAGTTATGACGTCAATAACGTGTTGGTGACGACGACGTCATCCACCGATAACGCTAAATAAAGCGAATAATTATGGTTAAAATCATACATATTCTGATTAAAAATGTAATAAAAAGATTATTTACTGTTGTGATCGATTATAGGGAAATCCTTCATTCGATGGTAGGCGTGTTGTTTTTTCACTCACTCGCTTACGCTCGTTCATCTCATGAAGGATTTCCCTATAATCGATCCCAGCAGTTAAATAATCTCTTAGTATGTAATGTACAGTAGCAGACTAATTTTCAAATTTTAGCGCTTGTAATCTGTAGGATCAATATTCTGTGATATTGTCAACTTCAGAAAACCAACTTTCCTATGCTGCACGCAAAATGTGAAGGGAAGGGTCTGCTTGTTGAGAAGTTTGTGCAGGAGATAGAGCATCAGTTTGGTCGTGAGTCAATCAGCATGAAGAGGTTATTGTCGAGAAGTCCAGAAGGAACGCCGATCTACTCCACTCCAATGGTGGTCAAAGGTGAGGATGGATATAAGATTTTAAGAATGATGATGCTCCGCCAATTCTGTCCGGAAATTATGATTATTTTTAGCTCGACTATTCGAAGATTAAGAGAGCTTATGTAATCACCCCGGGGTCGGCGACGGCGTCCCACATCAAGGTTTGCATGTAAGCTGTGTTTACAAGTCTATATCCCTTACATTTCTTATCCTAGCACAACCAAATTTGTTCATGGGCTTCCTTATAGCATTATCTTAAGGGCTGCATAAGCAATTTTGGTTCCTGTAACCCATGGGCTCCCATGGAACCTAAATTATGATTTAGGTGTGTCCCATTTCACATCAAATTTTGCGTGTAAGCTGTGTTTACAAGTCTATATCTCTTACAATTCTTACCCTAGCACAACCAAATTTGGCCATTAGCTTCCTTATAGCATTATCGTAAGGGCTGCTTAAGTAATTTTGGTTCCTGTAACCCCTGGGCTCCCATGGAACCCAAATTCTGATAGCCCTTAAAATAAGTCTGTTTCACATCAAATTTTGCGTGTAAGCTGTGTTTACATGTCTATATCTCTTACATTTCTTGTCCGAGCTGAACTAAATTTTGGAATTGGTTTCCTTATAGTATGTTATAGAGGGTTGGATAAGTAATTTTGTCTTCTGCAAATTCTGGGCTCCCATGGAACCCAAATTGTGATGGCCCATAAAATGTGCAATAAAGGCAGATCTAGGTTTGCATGTAAGCATGTATATATCTATAATTTTTGTTTGGGATTTGTTATAGCCTTATGCATCTTATTACTTCATCCATATTGGGGCATGGGCTCCCTCCTCCCTCCTCCCCCCACCCCTCCTCCCCCACCCCCACCTGCACTCCCCTCCACAGCTTTTTTTTTTTTTTAGTCAATTTTTACACAATATATGTTGCCCCCCCCCACTCCCCCCTTCCACCCCACAAAACCCACTCCCACCTCACCCCCCCGCTCCCGACTACCCCACCCCTACTTGAAACTTTTTTTTTTTTTTTACATATTTCTTCTGTGTTGTTTTAGTAAATTCTTACACATATATGTTGCCCCCCCCCACTACAGCACTACTGCACATTCTTATAAATTATTACACTTACAAACTCAAAAAAGATGCGAAATGTTTTGTTTTTTTTACATATTTCTGTGTTGTTTTAGTAAATTCTTACACATATATGTTGCCCCCCCCCCTCCCCGCCTCAGCCTCTCCCCCTCCCCCTCCCCCTCCCCCCCTACTTAGGTTGTTACGCGCGTGTGTGAAAAACAGCACATTCTTATAAATTATTACACTTACAAACTCAAAAAAGATGCGAAATGTAAACGTAAGTATTATTTATTCACATTGTGTCCTCTGATACAGAGGTTGTATTTGGTTGCATTTATAAAAGCACATTTTACCAGACGGTTCCATGTAACAAAGATGGCGCCACTCGCTGCCAAATAAAAAATGGTGTATAGCTATTGCAAACGAGATACGAGACTACGTGTTATATTAGGCATTAATAATAACAAAAAGTGAATAGTAGACATATTAACCTTTGTCAGGAAGGTAATTTCATGGTGGTGATTATAAGACAAAGCCTAAAAAGAGGTGATGAAATATGCCTCTTTTGAGATATCAGCTGAAATTTTTAAATTTTCAAATAAAAATAGTGTATAGCTATTGCAAACGAGATACGAAGTACGGGTTATATTAGGCATTAATAATAACAAAAAGTGAATAGTAGACATATTTATCTTTGTCAAGAAGGTAGATTATAACAGAGAGCCGTAAAAAAGAGGCTATAAAAAATGCCTATTTTGAGATGTTGGCTGAAATTTTAACTTTTCAAATGTAACGCGCTTACGATCGATTTTCCTTTATCGATAAATAGTTGGCGTTCTAGCGCGACAACATAATCAATAAACTAGAGCATTTATGAACGTGTCTCCTCCCTGTATACTTACTCCCTGCTTTTAATTACCTTTAATGTGTTGATGAGCCATTAAACATTCATTTTAGTGTTTGACTGTTAGTAGACATTCATTGTAAAGTGTTTGACTGTTAGTAGACATTCATTGTAAAGTGTTTGACTGTTAGTAGACATTCATTGTAAAGTGTTTGACTGTAAGTAGACATTCATTGTAAAGTGTTTGACTGTTAGTAGACATTCATTGTAAAGTGTTTGACTGTAAGAAGACATTCATTGTAAAGTGTTTGACTGTAAGTAGACATTCATTTTTAGCTCTACTGGCCAAGGGCCAGCAGAGCTTATGGGATGGTGTGTTGTCCGTCATCCGTTAACTTTTCTTCAAACGACTTCTCGTCAGAAACCGCTTGGCTAATTTTGACCAAACTTCACATGGATGATCCTTAGATGAATGCTTTTTAGATTTGTTAAAATTAGGTCAGCGCTACATCCAAGATGGCTGCCATTACCATATATGGTCGAAACCTTAAAAAAATTTCTTCTCCGGAACCGCTGGACAGATTTCAACAGTTTTTCTTTTAAAATGATTGCCAATGCCTAGACTATCAAGATTGTTCAAATAAAGTCCCCGCGGTCAAAAATGGCCGTGCCCCGGGGGTCCAAAATTTGTATATTGAGCTTTTGCATGTTTTTCATATAGACATGTAGGAAACAACTTTAGAAAATCTTCTTCTCTGAAACCACAAGGCACAGAGCTCTCATGTATTACATGTAGCATCAGCTTATGGTCCTCTTCTAAGTTCATTCAAATGGTGACCCTGGGGTCAAATTTGTCCCCTCCCCGGGGGTCACAGTTTTACATAGACTTACATAGACTTATATAGGATTTTTTTTAAAAAAAATTCTTCTCAGAAACTACAACAGCCAGAGGTTTGATATTTTGCATTTACTATAAGCTTATGGTCCTTTACCAAGTTTGTTCAAATGGGGACCTTAGGGTCACATTTGGCCCCGCCCCAAGGGTCACATGTTTTACATAGACATGTATAGGGAATTCTTCAAACGACTTCTTGTCTGAAACCGCTTGGCTAATTTTGACCAAACTTCAAATGGATGATCCTTAGATGAATGCTTTTTAGATTTGTTAAAATTAGGTCAGCGCTAAATCCAAGATGGCTGCCATTACCATATATGGTCGAAACCTTAAAAAATCTTCTTCTCCAGAACCGCTCGACAGCTTTCAACAGTTTTTCTTTTAAAATGATCGTCAACGCCTAGACTATCAAGTTTGTTCAAATAAAGTCCCCGGGATCAAAAATGGCCGTGCCTCGGGGGTCCAAAGTTTGTATATTGAGATTTTGCATGTTTTTCATATAGACATATAGGAAAAAACTTTAAAAACTCTTCTTCTCTGAAACCACAAGGCACAGAGCTCTCATGTATTACATGTAGCATCAGCTTATGGTCCTCTACTAAGTTTGTTCAAATGGTGACCCTGGGGTTAAATTTGTCCCCGCCCCGAGGGTCACAGTTTTACATAGACTTATATAGGATTTTTTCTTTAAAAATCTTCTTCTCGGAAACTACAAGAGCCAGAGGTTTGATATTTTACAATTATTATAAGCTTATGGTCCTTTACCAAGTTTGTTCAAATGGTGACCCTGGGGTCACATTTGGTCCCGCCCCAAGGGTCACATGTTTTACATAGACATGTATAGGGGAAAACTTAAAAAATCTTCTTCTCTGAAACTGCAAGAGCCAGAGGTTTAATATTTTGCTGTTGCTATAAGCTTATTTTTGTTCAAATGCTGACCCTGGGGTCACATCTGGCCCCGCCCCGGGGGTCACAGTTTTACATCAATGCTTGTTTTAAATTTTTTAATTTCTTTATTTTTTCTTTTTTTCTTTTTTTCTTTTTTTTTATTATTATTATTTTTCATATATTTTTTTTTTATTTTTTTTTTGAATTTTTTTTTTTTTATATATATATATATATTTTTTATTATTTTTTATTTTTTTTTATTTTTTTTATTTTTATTTTTAGCTCTACTGGCCGAAGGCCAGCAGAGCTTATGGGATGGCGAGTTGTCCGTCGTCCGTCGTCCGTCCGTCGTCCGTCCGTTGTCCGTCCGTCGTCCGTCTGTTAACTTTTGCCTTGTGAACACTCTAGGGCCTTCATTATTAATCGAATCTTTACGAAACTTTGCCAGTGTCTTTATATCAATGAAAGCTCGGACAAGTTTGAAAACCAGTCTGATTGGATAAATTTCACCAGAGTTATGGCCCTTGTTTTGCTGAAAAATGCCATATTAAGCCTTGTGAACACTCTAGCATCTTCATTTATTATTTGATCTTTACCAAACTTGCACAGATTGGTAATATCAATGAAAGCTCGGACAAGTTGGAAAACCAGCCAAATTGGATCAGTTACACGGGAGTTATGGCCCTTGTTTTTTCTGAAAATTGCCATTTTCTGCCTTGTGAACGCTCTAACGCCTTCATTTATTATTTGATCGTTACCAAACTTGCACAGATTGTTAATACCAATGATAGCTTCGACAAGATCGAAAATCAACTAAATTGGTTCAGTAACACCAGAGTTGTGGCCCTTGTTTTTTCTGAAAAATGCCATTTTCTGCCTTGTGAACACTCTAGGGCCTTCAATATTAATCGGACCTTTACTTAACTTTGCCAGTGTCTTTTTATAAATGAAAGCTCAGACAAGTTCGAAAACTGGCAAGATCAAAGTAATTTCACCGGAGTTATGGCCCTTGTTTTGCTGAAAAATGCCATATTAAGCCTTGTGAACACTCTAGCACCTTAATTTATTATTTGATCTTTACCAACCTTGCACAGATTGTTAATATCAATGAAAGCTCTGACAAGTTCGAAAACCAGCTAGATCGGACCATAAACAGCGGAGTTATTGCCCTTGATTTAGTTAAAATTGCTATATTTTGCCTCATTAAGATGATAGGGCCTTCATCTTTCATCCAATCTTTACCAAACTTTACCAGATTGTTTATATAAATGAGAGCTAGGACAAGATCGAAAACTAGCTGGATTGGACCATTAACAGCAGAGTTATGGCCCTTGATTTAGTTAAAAATGCTATATTTGGCCTCGTTAAGACGATAGGGCCTTTATCTTTCATTCGATCTTTACCAAACTTCACCAGATTGTTTATAAAAATGAAAGCTTGGACAGATCGGACCAGTAACAGCGGAGTTATGGCCCTTGATTTAGTTAAAAATGCTATATTTAGCCTCGTTAATTCGATAGGGCCTTCATCTTTCATCGGATCTTTACAAAACTTTACCTGATTGTTTATATCAATGACAGCTCAGACATTTTCGAAAACCAGCCAGATCAGACCAGTAACAGATGAGTTATGGCCCTTGATTTAGTTGAAATTGCTATATTTTGCCTCGTTAATTCGATAGGGTCTTCATCTTTCATCTGATCTCTACAAAATTTTCCTGATTGTTTATATCAATGACAGCTCAGACAATTTCTAAAACCAGCCAGATCGGACCAGTAACAGATGAGTTATGGCCCTTGATTTAGTTAAAAATGCTATACTTTGCCTCGTTAAGACGATAGGGCCTTCATTTTTCATGCGATCTTTATGAAACTTTATTAGATTGTTAATATCAATGACAGCTCAGTCAAGTACGAAAACCAGCCGGATCGGACCAGTAACAATGGAGTTGTGGTCCTTGATTTAGTTAAAAATCCTATATTTTGCCTTGTTAAGACTATAAGGCCTTCATCTTTCATCCGATCTTTAAGAAACTTTACCAGATTGTTAATATCAATGAAAGCTTGGAAAAGCTCGAAAAATATCCAGATTAGACCATTTACATCGAGTCATGGCCTTTGATTTTCTGAAATATGCTATATATTGGCCTCATTAAGACGAAAGGGCCTTCATTTGGCCGGATTTCATTGAAACTTTGCAGGGATGATCATTACCAAGCCTAGTTGTACATAGTCACCGTGTTCCAGTTGAATGATTTTGGCGGAGTTATAGCCCTTTAACGGTTTTAATACACAAACTTTGTTCTGACTAGTTCTCTTGAACCCCTGGTCGGATTAAACAAACGTTTTAGGGATGATCAATTCTATGTCTAGTTGTGCAAATCATCGCCGTGTTCCGGTTGAATGATTTTTGGCGGAGTTATGGCCCTTTAAAGGTTTTAATACACAAACTTTGTTCTGATCTACTTCTCCTGAACCCCTTGCCAGATTTCAATGAAACTTTGCAGGGATGATCAGCACCAAGCCTAGTTGTGCATGTCATCGTCACGTTTCGGTTTACAGATATTTGGCAGAGTTATGGCCCTTTAAAGGATTTTGATACTACAATTTTTTTCTGGGCTAGTTCTCCTGAACCCCTGGCTGGATACAGACGAAACTTGACAAAGATGATCAGTATCAAGCCTAGTTGTGCATATCATCGCCATATTTCAGTTAAATGATTTTTGGTAGAGTTGTGACCCTTTAAATGTTTTAATACACAAACTTTGTCCAGATAGTCTCTTCTGAACTCTTTCCCAGATTTCAGCGAATCTTGGCGAGGATGATTAGTACTAAGCCTAGTTGCACCTATCATTGCCATGTTCTGGTTAAATGATTTTTGAAAGACTCATGGCCGCTTATACATAAACTTTATCTTGAGCCAGTAGAGCGTCCACAGGCCCTCTTGGGCCTCTTGTTTTATTTTTTTTTTTTATTGATTTTTTTTTTTTATTGATTTTTTTTTTTTTTTTATGCTATATTTTGCCTCTTTAAGACGATAGTCACTCGCTTCATTGATGTCATAAGAGCCATATTAGCCAGTAGAGCGTCCACAGGCCCTCTTGGGCCTCTTGTTAAGTGTTTGACTGTTAGTAGACATTCATTGTGAAGTGTTTGACTGGTAGTAGACATTCATTGTAAAGTGTTTGACTGTAAGTAGACATTCATTTTTAAGTGTTTGACTGTTAGTAGACATTCATTGTAAAGTGTTTGACTGTTAGTAGACATTCATTGTAAAGTGTTTGACTGTTAGTAGACATTCATTGTAAAGTGTTTGACTGTTAGTAGACATTCATTGTAAAGTGTTTGACTGTAAGTAGACATTCATTGTAAAGTGTTTGACTGTAAGTAGACATTCATTTTTAAGTGTTTGACTGTTAGTAGACATTCATTGTAAAGTATTTGACTGTTAGTAGACATTCATTGTAAAGTGTTTGACTGGTAGTAGACATTCATTGTAAAGTGTTTGACTGTTAGTAGACATTCATTTATAAGTGTTTGACTGTTAGTTGACATTCATTGTAAAGTGTTTGACTGGTAGTAGACATTCATTGTAAAGCGTTTGACTTTGTATACCCCCGCTTTCACAAAGTGAAATGAGGGCTATATAGGAAATACATTGTCCGTAATGTAACGTCGCATAGTACATTGTTGTCGCATTTCATTTTGTAGTAGTTTTGAATGGGTTGTTCCCAAACTTCATACACACATAGCAACTGATGACCTTATGTCCCTCTACATCACTCATTGTTGATTGCCTCATTTATTGCAGAAGTATGGCCCTTTACATCACCCATTGTTGACTGCCTAATTTATTACAGAAGTATGGCCCTTTCTTTGACTTAAAACTTAAACTGGGGTATTCATCACCTTCAGTGATAGTTTTGTCAGGTTTCACTTATCATATGACGCTACTAGTCCTTGTGAGTAAAGAAAAGTTAAAGTAGCTTGTTTGGCGCTTATGACATGCTATGGTAAAGCCACTCTGTGCTGCTCCAGGAGGCACTTGCATCACTAAAAATTACGCATGATATTTCATTATATCAGGTCCCTATACTGGTACTGCTGAATATTCAGACAAAGCCTCAGACACGGAATGGCTGGAAAAATTCGAGAAAATTGCAGAAGCTTTCAGTAAGGAGAGTAACAAACAGGTAGAAGATGTGACACGCAACAAGGGGATCAATAAAGTGGTCGTCAGGCCCTTACATTTTGAGAAAATCATCCAGGGACTGGATCACACACCACTTCTAGGTAACTAAGATAATACATGTGGATCTCATATGTGAGTACAAAGTGTCGGGGAGAGATATTGTTTTTGGTCTGTCCATCACAAAATCTTGTCACAGCAACTCCTACATTAATCTACATATTGATCGGAACTTCGTACACTTGTTCAACATGATGATCAGATTTGCTCTTGGCGAACATTTTTTATTTGACAGTTTTTAGCAGAGAAGAGCTTTTTTCAACTTGGATTTTGTATGCATTCTATTTAATTGGCCTACTTTGCCACTGACCGTTCCAAGGCGGTAGCCCTATAGTCAACCCTTTTGTGTTTGTGATGTCGTTTGTATTTATTATTACTTTTGCTTTCTTATTTGTCTGTTTGCGTGTTTGTTTCTGTGTTTTGTGGTTGACTGTCCTCCTTGAATGCTACTTTCCCTGTCCGATCTTTTTATATTTCTTTTTGTCACCGTAGCTCCTTCTACAGGTTTCCACAGATTTCTTCAAAACTTCGTACACATATTCAGAATGATATGCAGATTTGCATCTGGCAACAGAATTTTGATCTGACCATTTTTGGCAAAGTTGTGGGCTTTGCAACTTATGTGTTGGTGTTATTGTAACTAATGTTTTGTCACTGTAACTAATTTGTTCATGCCTTTGCAGTTAATGTGTTTAAATCACAAAGCTATATTTTATGATTTTACTTACAGGTTTATCCTTCATAACAGAAGTACAGCATCCGACAGACGCCTACCCACCACTGTATCAATGTTACCTGTGCAATGGTGATAATTATGCTCTCACTTCCGACAATATCCTAAAACATATCTGTACCAAGGGACATAGGCTTAATTATATTGTAAGTGTGGGTTTGTATGGCTCTATTTCTTCCAAAAGTAAGATTTTGTTTTTGTTTTAGTATGAAATAAGTAAAAGAGTTGCATTAACCCTTAACCTTTCTAAGCACGACCTTAATAGCCTTTGCGTCCATTCCAGATCAGCCTGCTGATACAATGGCTGGCTGCTGATCAGTCATTTTCACCAAAACACCCCTTTGTCACATAAATGGGCTGGGCTTAATTCAAAGAAAGAACAGTCCATTATATATATATATATATATATATATGTAATATTGGGTTAAGGGCTAAACTATAACCCTAATCTCTGCTATAAAGGATGCATGTAACACATTAATTTTATTAATGTGTCAGTCATATACCGGTGGTGTAGTTGTAGCAGTGAGATTTTAAAAAATATTAGTTCCACTCTTAGTGATTGGGAGTTGTTTTTCTTTTGGGAGACAATATTGAAGTACATGTATGTTTCAGCTGTTTTCTTTTTATTAACAGAAAGAGAGGCATATAAACTTGTATAAGGACATCCAAAAGCATCGACAACGTAAGACGGAGTTTAACAACCATTTAGTCAAGTATACAAAGAATATAGGAAAACAGTATGGCCGCGGAACGATAAATAGAATTATTGCCTCACAAGACAATATATACCTTTGGAACAAAATGAAAGTGGCACCTGCAGGTAATTTGATAGAAATGTCATTTGTCAATTTCCACATTTACATGGTGACATGTAATTGGCTATATTAAAATGCTTTTAAAATCATATGAATATAATATGTCATTGGCCAATTTCCTCATTTGAAATAGTACTACTTATTTCATTGGCCAATTTCCTCATTTGAAATAGTTCTACTTATTTCATTTGCCAATTTCCTCATTTGAAATAGTTCTACTTATTTCATTTGCCAATTTCCTCATTTGAAATAGTACTACTTATTTCATTGGCCAATTTCCTCATTTGATGTAGTTCTACTTATTTCATTTGCCAATTTCCTTATTTGAAATAGTACTACTTATTTCATTTGCCAATTTCCTCATTTGAAATAGTACTACTTATTTCATTGGCCAATTTCCTCATTTGAAATAGTTCTACTTATTTCATTTGCCAATTTCCTTATTTAAAATAGTACTACTTATTTCATTGGCCAATTTCCTCATTTGAAATAGTTCTACTTATTTCATTGCCAATTTCCTTATTTGAAATAGTACTACTTATTTCATTGGCCAATTTCCTCATTTGAAATAGTTCTACTTATTTCATTTGCCAATTTCCTTATTTAAAATAGTACTACTTATTTCTTTGGCCAATGTCTTCATAGAAAATAGTATTTATTCACTTATTTCATTGGCCAATTTTCACAGATTATTTTAAAAATGTGTGTGGCTATCTCTGTTGGCCAATCTTCTTATTTAGCATATTCCGCATGTTATTCGGAAATCTCATTTAAAACGTTGTTCTTAGTACTCGTGCAATAATAACATATATACTTGAAATAAATGCTAATTTCACTTGGGATGGTCTGCAGTTCCTGCAGAATGTGACCCAGTTGGAAATGTAATAGACAAAATGGGAGTTTGGCAGCCTGACCACATCCCTCAGTCACAGTCCAGTGCCAGCCAACCACAGTCGAGTGCCAGCCAACCACAGTCCAGAGCCAGACAACAACAGTCTAGTACCGGCCAGCCACAAATCCAGTTTGGTCAATTTTCTCAATCAAGTACAGGACACATGCCAGCCACAGCATCCAAGCCACATGAAGATATAACATCTTCAAAGCCAATCATAGTAGGACCCGGAATCAATATTCACGAGATGTGTAAGTACTAAAATTGCCTACTGTGCCCCTGGGATCAATATTCACGTGTAAGTATTGAAATTACCTTCTGTGACCCTGGGATCAATATTTACAAGATGTGTAAGCATTGAAAGTACCTTCTGTGACCCTGGGATCAATATTCACAAGATGTGTAAGCATTGAAATTATCTTCTGTGATGCTGGGGTAAATATTTACAATATGTGTAAGTACTGAAATAGCCTACTTTGCACCTGTGCTCAATATTCATGGTATGTGTAAGTACTAAAATTGCCTATTGTGCCCCTGGGATCAATATTCACGAGATATGTAAGTGCTAAACTTACTTACTGTGCCCCTGGGGGTCAATATTTACAAAATGTGTCGGTATTAAAATTACCTACTGTGCCCCTGGGATCAATATTCATGGTAAGTGCTAGAATTGCCTATTGTGCCACTGGGGTCAATATTCACGAGATATGTAAGTGCTAAACTTACCTACTGTGCCCCTGGACTGTGTCAATATTTACAAAATGTGTGGGTATTAAAATTACCTACTGTGCCCCAGGGATCAATATTCATGGTAAGTGCTAGAATTGCCTATTGTGCCCCTGGGATCAATATTCACGAGATATGTAAGTGCTAAACTTACCTACTGTGTCCCTGGGGGTCAGTATTTACAAAATGTGTCGGTATTAAAATTACCTACTTTGCACCTGGGATCAATATTCATGGTAAGTGCTAGCATTGCCTATTGTGCCCCTGGGATCAATATTCACGAGATATGTAAGTGCTAAACTTACCTACTGTGCCCTTGGGGGTCAGTATTTACAAAATGTGTCAGTATTAAAATTACCTACTCTGCACCTGGGATCAATATTCATGGTAAGTGCTAGAATTGCCTATTGTGCCCCTGGGATCAATATTCACGAGATATGTAAGTACTAAACTTACCTAATGTGCCCCTGGGGGTCAGTATTTACAAAATGTGTCGGTATTAAAATTACCTACTCTGCACCTGGGATCAATATTCATGGTAAGTGCTAGAATTGCCTATTGTGCCCCTGGGATCAATATTCACGAGACATGTAAGTGCTAAACTTACCTAATGTGCCCCTGGGGGTCAATATTTACAAAATGTGTCGGTATTAAAATTACCTACTGTGACCCTGGGATTAATATTCATGAGATATGCAATTACTAAATTGCCTGCTGTGCCCCTGGGATCATATTCATGAGATATGCAATTATTAAATTGCCTGCTGTGCCCCTGGGATCATATTCATCAGATATGCAAGTATTAAATTGCCTGCTGTGCCCCTGGGGTCAATATTCATCAGATATGCAAGTATTAAATTGCCTGCTGTGCCCCTGGGGTCATATTCATCAGATATGCAAGTATTAAATTGCCTGCTGTGCCCCTGGGGTCAATATTCATCAGATATGCAAGTATTAAATTGCCTGCTGTGCCCCTGGGATCAATATTCATCAGATATGCAAGTATTAAATTGCCTGCTGTGCCCCTGGGATCAATATTCATCAGATATGCAAGTATTAAATTGCCTGCTGTGCCCCTGGGATCATATTCATCAGATATGCAAGTATTAAATTGCCTGCTGTGCCCCTGGGGTCATATTCATCAGATATGCAAGTATTAAATTGCCTGCTGTGCCCCTGGGATCAATATTCATCAGATATGCAAGTATTAAATTGCCTGCTGTGCCCCTGGGATCAATATTCATCAGATATGCAAGTATTAAATTGCCTGCTGTGCCCCTGGGATCAATATTCATCAGATATGCAAGTATTAAATTGCCTGCTGTGCCCCTGGGATCAATATTCATCAGATATGCAAGTATTAAAATGCCTGCTGTGCCCCTGGGATCAATATTCATCAGATATGCAAGTATTAAATTGCCTGCTGTGCCCCTGGGATCAATATTCATCAGATATGCAAGTATTAAATTGCCTGCTGTGCCCCTGGGATCCTATTCATCAGATATGCAAGTATTAAATTGCCTGCTGTGCCCCTGGGGTCATATTCATCAGATATGCAAGTATTAAATTGCCTGCTGTGCCCCTGGGATCAATATTCATCAGATATGCAAGTATTAAATTGCCTGCTGTGCCCCTGGGATCAATATTCATCAGATATGCAAGTATTAAATTGCCTGCTGTGCCCCTGGGATCAATATTCATCAGATATGCAAGTATTAAATTGCCTGCTGTGCCCCTGGGATCAATATTCATCAGATATGCAAGTATTAAATTGCCTGCTGTGCCCCTGGGGTCAATATTCATCAGATATGCAAGTATTAAATTGCCTGCTGTGCCCCTGGGATCAATATTCATCAGATATGCAAGTATTAAATTGCCTGCTGTGCCCCTGGGATCAATATTCATGAGAGATTTACAGTGTGTTTAAGTGTGCTTTTTGGTCATAGTATATTCATAGTTTTGATGCAAAGAAGTTTTAAAAATCCCAAAATTGAATGATATAATAAAATTAAAAATCTGCCTTAGAATATCAGAGAATTCACAGATTGGGTCCTGTAGAGCATCACATGACTGTGGCAACAATACCAGTTTGGACCACCTCACATGTAATTACTGAACATTTCAAGAAGTCAACAGGGCACCGTTTTATTAAACATCTTGCGATAAGTCACAAATTTTAAAATCGTTCCCTTTTTTCACCTAAGCATTCAATGTAGACAATTATGTGTGCACGAAGTGCAGAATTATATCATGTATAAGAAAATAGAATCACATTTATTTGAAAAGTGTGACTTACAGTAAAGCATTTAAATGATCATAAATTGTTTCATAAAACGGGGTCCAGATGTGTAATAAAAGAAAGAAAAAAAAGGTATTCACAAGCGATGCTATTTCATAAACAAATATAAGAGTAAGAATATTTTAATTTCAGTGACAGAAAAAGAAGATAAGCAGGTTTCTTGGGAGACGGTTAATGGTAAGCAAAAAAGTTCCAATTCTTTTTTTTTTGCGTATTTTTTTTTATCAAATATTCACAACTTTCACATCCTGTCATAAGTTACATGTTTCCGAGATGTTGAGATATTCAGAAGGTGAATAAAAGGTGTTTATTCTGACTTTATCCTCAGTAACTAAATATTAGGCTATATTTAAATATCCACATCAAAAGAAGATACATATCTTTACACAAAAAATAAAGCTTTTAATGTAATTATCACTACAAAATAGTTTGATGAAGGGCTAAAGTCAGTTGAGCATCAAATATAAACACAGAGTTTACCCCCTACCGGAATGTGGAGGTATTTTATTAGATCACCTGAGCCGAAGGCTCAAGGTGATCTATTGGAATCACTCCGTCGTCCGTCCGTCGTTAACTTTTGCTTCAAACGACCTCCTCAGAAACCGCTTGGCCAATTTTGACCACACTTCACATGGATGATCCTTAGATGAATGCTTTTTAGATTTGTTAAAATTAGGTCAACACGACATCCAAGATGGCCGCCATTACCATATATGGTCGAAACCTTAAAAAATCTTCTTCTCAAGAACTGCCAGACAGATTTCGACACTTTTTCTTTTAAAATGACCGCCAACGGCTAGTCTATCAAGTTTGTTGAAATGAAGTCCCAGGGGTCAAAAATGCCCGTGCCCCGGGGGTCCAGAGTTTGTATTTTGAGATTTTGCATGTTTTTCATAAACTTATTTAGGAAATCTTTTTTAAAAATCTTCTTCTCTGAAACCACAAGGCACAGAGCTCTCATATATTACATGTAGCATCAGCTTATGGTCCTCTACTAAGTTTGTTCAAATGGTGACCCTGGGGTCAAATTTGGCCCCACTCCAGAGTCAAATTTGGCCCCACTCCAGGGGTCACAATTTTACATAGACTTATATAGGAAAAAAATTAAAAAATCTTCTTCTCTGAAACTACAAGACCCAGAGGTTCAATATTTTGCATTTACTATAAGCTTATGGTCCTTTACCAAGTTTGTTCAAATGGTGATCCTGGGGTCACATTTGGCCCCACTCCCAGGGGTCACATGTTTTACATAGACTTGTTCCACTACTCCGGCCGATAAAAGGCTCTGGGTATTGTTTAACCACTTATAGGATATGTTATCTGATTTTTAATTTAGTCTTTTGGCTGTTACTTGTGATACGCAGGCTTCATAACCGCTGCTCCCAACTAAATTCCATTATGTTTATTTCGCTCTTCGGGGCATTTAATTTTATTAGATACTGGGACCTTACGCAGTACGACATGGGGAAGCATATAACTCCATGTCCACCGCCGTAGGCATGCCATCTTCGGGATGGTTAAAATTGTGTACTTTTGATTTTATGAATATTGAGTTCTGCTCAGCCCGGGGCTAGAGGGCGTGAGCGGTAGCTAGCATATTTCACTACCGCTCATGAACAGTCTCAATCAAACCGAGACTGCAATATTTCGTATGTGTCGTGCTCGGCCGTTTCCAAAGGTCCATTGTCATACTCTTTTTGTATAGGGAAATATTAAAAAATCATCTTCTCTGAAACTGCAAGAGCCAGAGGTTTAATATTTTGCATTTGCTATAAGTATATGGTCCTCTACCAAGTTTGTTCAAATGGTGATCCTGGGGTCACCTTTGGCCCCGCCCCAGAGGTCACATGTTTTACAAAGACTTACATAGCGAAATTTTCAAAAATCTTCTTCTCAGAAACAGCTTGGTCAATTTTGACCAAATTTCACATGGATGATCCTTAGGTGAATGTGTTAGGTAAACACGACATCCATGATGGTCGCCATAGAAAAATCTTTAAATTACTTCTTGTACACTGGGAAGCTATTTAAAGGCCGTGTGTTCAAATCCCATTGTATTTTTTTTTTTTTTTTTATTCATTTTTATTATTTATTTTATCTGTTTTTCTTTTGTTTAATTTTTCTAAAGTTGGTACAGTATATACAGATTTTGCATGTTTTAATGTTTTACAGAATTATATAGAGAAAACTGAAAAAATCTTCCTCTCTGAAATTACAAGAGCCAGAGGTTTAATGTTTTGCGTTTGCTATAGACTTATGGTCCTCTACCAAGTTTGTACAAATGGTGACCCTGGTGACCCTTGGGTCACATTTGGCCCCTCCCCAGGGGTCAAATGTTTTACATAGACTTGTGTAGGGAAATACTTAAAAAATATTCTTCTGAAACTACAAGAGCCAGATGTTTAATATTTTGCATTGACTATAAGCTTATAGTCCTCTACCAAGCTTGTTTAAATGGTGATCCTGGGGTCCCAGCTCCAGGGGTCACATGTTTTACATACACTTATATAGGGATAATCTTCAAAAAGTCATCTTCTCAGAAACAGCTTGGTCAGTTTTGACCAACTTCACATGGATGATCCTTTGATGAATGTTTTTCAAATTTGTTAAAATAAGTTAAACGTGACATCCAAGATGGCGGCCACATAGAAAAATCTTTGAATTACTTCTTGTATACTGGGAAGCTATGGCTTTGGATGCGTTTTTCCTTTTGTTAATTTTTCTGAAGTTTATTTATAAAGATTTTGCATGTTTTGTATAGACTTATATAGGGAAAACTTAAAAAATCTTTTTTTAAATTTTAGCATGGTGTTGTGTGTTTAAATTTCAGTTGATGGTGTTGTTGTGTTTTGCACTTGTAAAAAGGTATTGAAAGGAATTTAATGATGAAACCCCTTGATATAAGAGCCATTTTAGATTGTAGAGCATCCACATGCCCTCTTGCTCTCGTTCTTTATTATTATTAATGATCGCTTACCGTCTATCGTCTATCAAGTTTGCTCATTTGAAGTCCCTGGGGTCAAAGATGGCTGCAACCCCTGGGTCCAAAGTTTGTATGTAGAGATTTTGCATGTTTTTACATAGACTTACATAAGGAATGACTTAAAAACATATTCAATCAGCATTTGCAAGAGGACAATTTTTTCATCATTGCAAAGATCCTCAGGTGATTTAGGGCCATTTGGCCCTCTTGTTTCATTGATCACTGATTGGTCAAAATATTTTGATGACATCATGTGGAAGTTATGAATACTGTACTAGTGAATAATATTTAGTGTCTAAAATTTCGCGAAGTCTATATCTCAAACCTTTTACGGAAACATTTCAGTACGTTCTATGATATTAGCACTCAGTAAAAATCACTTGCATGGTGTTGCATACCGTATCAGAATATCAATTATACAGTAATTCTTTCCTTAGCGAACATTTATATGCCCCTGAAAACATTTCGGGGGCATATAGTAATCGCACCTTTCGTCCGTCCGTCCGGATTCTGTCCATCCTTCATTCCGCTTTTCGTGTCCGGACTGTACCTTCAAAACCCCTGCATGGATTTTTGATTAACTTGGCACAAGTGATAACCATAACAAGACGATGTGTCGCGCGCAGAACCCAGGTCCGTACTTCAAAGGTCAATGTCACACTTGAAGTTCATAGGTCAAAAACAGGTACGCAATTTCGTGTCTGGACCGTAACGTCACAACTCCTGCAGAGATTTTTAAATAACTTGGCACAAGTGATCACCATAACAAGACGATGTGTCGCGCGCAAAACCCAGATCCGTACCTCGAAGATCAAGGTTACACTTGAAGTTTATAGGTAAAAAACAGGTACGCAATTTCGTGTCCGGACCGTAATGTCACAACCACTGCAGGGATTTTTAAATAACTTGGCACAACTGATCATCATAACAAGACGATGTGTCGCGTGCAAAACCCAGGTCTTCAAGGTCAAGGTCACACTTGGAGGTAAAAAGTCAAATTGTGTCCGGTCAATAACTCTGGCATTCATGGACGGATTTTCAAATAACTTGGCAAAAGTGCTCTCCACAACAAGACGATGTGTCGCACACAAAGTCCAGGTCTTTGGCAACAAGGTCAAGGTCACACTCAGATGTCAAAGGTCAAATCGTGTCCGGTCAATAACTTTTGCATGCCTGGACAGATTTTCAAATAACTTGGCACAAGTGCTCACCACAACCAAACGATGTGTCGTGCACAAAATCCAGGTCCATGCTCCAAGGTCAAGGTCATACTTAGAGGTCAAAGGACACTTCGGGGGCATTTATCACTTACAGTGATATTTCTTGTTTATTATAAATAACATTTAAAAACAAAAGTAGGTCAAATACATTAGATGTGCCAAATACACAATTCTAACGAGTTTGGTTGCATGAAGGAAAAAATTACATGTTCTTTCTTTCAGTTGAAATCCAAGACAGGATCAGAAATAGAAAAATTGTGAAATCCAACAGAAAGTCCAGATTCCTGGCATCTTACCAGTCATCGTCGAGTAGCTACCCAGTCATTGGTGAGTTCATGGAGAGTTCCCACAGTCAAGTTCTAGCTCCGAATGCTGTTGTCCATGATTGGACACTTAATAAATACTTTAAATACTTTAAGATTGCCATGTTTCATTTTAATAAATGAGTCAAAACACGCGAAAACGACCCTTCAGACAAAATGTTCACATTTAATGTTTTTTATGTTTATGAAACACGGTGATTTTCTCTTTAAAAATCTCTTTATTTCAAGTTGATATCTTAATTAAAAATGAATTTATCTCAGTTTGAAAATTAAAGATTAAAATACTCACCGTTAATTTTGACGTCGACGTCCTGGACGACGTCTTTGATTAAATAACAACAAACATAAACTTTTACCATTTTCTATAGCATCAACTATTTATATTAAGAAACATAGTCTCTATGATTTAATAATTAGGTAAAACACGAAAGTGACGAGAAATTTGATAAGTAATTAACTGATTACCGGCCGACGTCATAAATTGTTACATTATGACGTTGTCGTCTAAACGTCCAAAGGGACGTTTTCATGTGTTGCGGCTCAAATATTATTAAAATATCTATCATGCCAACAACAGCCAAATTGTACAAAGTTGTATATATAACTTACATATTTTGAGAATCCAAACTCTATACAGACCCAATATAAATGGCTTTATCATGCAGATATGCACTTTTCTGCCTAATTAAGATGTGACCTATTAAATTTTGCTTTAATTAGGCACTGACCAATAATGCGGAATCCCTCGACGTTTATTGTACGTAACGTTATCTGACGTCATGCACGTAACTTTGCCTGACGTCATAAAACAAACAACAACACAACATGGCAACGTCCTTGATAATCGTACCATTCTGAGAAATAGGTAGACATAATATTCTCTATGTAACCAGCCAAGTCAAACGTCAAAACTGGAGCGTTGAATGACGAGTTACCAACTCATAATTCATGTTACGTATATTCAGTCACGAGTATCTTAATAACCTGTCAACAAACCTATACATTTAATTGGCACATACACATTATTTTATGACCTGAACACCTGGATATTTTGATGAACAGTTTTGTAGTGTAATTTTGCCATTATTTGGCAGGTTAATTTCTTTATTAAAACGCAGTTGACTGTATTGAAATTTGAACTTTACGAGGTTATAGTCAAGTGTTAGATGGTCGCAAGTTCTTTTCTACTGTCGGCTCATTAGCCGAGCCATTAAAGACGAATTGCAACAGTTTTTATCCAATCAAACTCACGATTTTTGCCAGGTTTGTTACAGTATTAAATGTATCTTGCAATATATATCACTTAATATAATCCTGGCTTTTATCACATTATTAATTTGTATGCCCCCACCACAAAATGGTGAGGGGGCATATATAGCGTTATACGTGTTCGTCCGTCTGTCCGAGTGTCCGTCTGTTCTTCCGTTTGTCCCAAAAAGGTGTGTCTGTCGCCTACAGTTTTCACCCGATTGTTTGGAAACTTTACAGGATGCTTAAATACCTATAATGTCAAGCTGTTTATATCGATTCGGTGCCAAAATCTACTTTGTATTACAGGAGTTACAGCCTTTTTTTGTCAAATTTTACGTTAAAATATCTTGCGTGTTTATCTCTTCCCACAGTTTTCAACCAATTGTTTAGAAATTTTATAAGTTGCTTACCAATGATGTCAAGGTGTGCATATAGCCAAAATCGACTATGTATTACCTGAGTTACGGACCTTTTTTTTGTCATTTTTACGTGTTTATTTATTTATTTTGCATTGATTATTTTTAAGGCATACGGTACATGACAGAGTTCCAGAAAACAGACCGGAAGACCAGCCCCTGGTATTTATGTCACATATGTGAGGACAGGATTCTCTGGCAGGGTATAGTGAACCATGTGGTCTCAGTAAAACATCGGATTATGTATATGGTATGTGATAGACTACAGAGCTAGTGTAACAGATTATGTATATGGTATGTGATAGACTACAGAGCTAGTGTAATGGATTATGTATATGGTATGTGATAGACTACAGAGCTAGTGTAAGCTGTATTTGTCTCCTGTTGCTGCTTTTATATCTTTGCCATAGCCTATAGACTATAGCTTTCATTTACAGATGTTGTCTGCTGTTGCTGCTTTTATATCTTTGCCATAGCCTATAGACTATAGCTTTCATTCACAGATGTTGTCTGTTGTTGCTTCTTTTATATCTTTGCCATAGCCTATAGGCTATAGCTTTCATTGACAGATGTTGTCTGTTGTTGCTGCTTTTATATCTTTGCCATGGCCTATAGACTATAGCTTTCATTTACAGATGTTGTCTACTGTTGCTGCTTTTATATCTTTGCCATAGCCTATAGACTATAGCTTTCATTGACAGATGTTGTCTGCTGTTGCTGCTTTTATATCTTTGCCATAGCCTATAGACTATAGTTTTCATTCACAGATGTTGTCTGTTGTTGCTTCTTTTATGTCTTTGCCATAGCCTATAGACTATAGCTTTCATTCACAGATGTTGTCTGTTGTTGCTGCTTTTATATCTTTGCCATGGCCTATAGACTATAGCTTTCATTTACAGATGTTGTCTACTGTTGCTGCTTTTATATCTTTGCCATAGCCTATAGACTATAGCTTTCATTTACAGATGTTGTTGGTTGTTGCTGCTTTTATATCTTTGCCATTGCCTGTAGACTATAGCTTTCATTTACAGATGTTGTCTGTTGTTGCTGCTTTTATATCTTTGCCATAGCCAATATACTATAGCTTTCATTTACAGATGTTGTCTGTTGTTGCTGCTTTTATATCTTTGCCATAGCCTATAGACTATAGCTTTCATTTACAGATGTTGTCTGTTGGTGCTGCTTTTATATCTTTGCCATAGCCTATATACTATAGCTTTCATTTACAGATGTTGTCTACTGTTGCTGCTTTTATATCTTTGCCATAGCCTATAGACTATAGCTTTCATTTACAGATGTTGTCTGTTGTTGCTGCTTTTATATCTTTGCCATAGCCTATAGACTATAGCTTTCATTTACAGATGTTGTCTACTGTTGCTGCTTTTATATCTTTGCCATAGCCTATAGACTATAGCTTTCATTTACAGATGTTGTCTGTTGTTGCTGCTTTTATATCTTTGCCATAGCCTATAGACTATAGCTTTCATTTACAGATGTTGTCTGTTGTTGCTGCTTTTATATCTTTGCCATAGCCTATAGACGATAGCTTTCATTTACAGATGTTGTCTGCTGTTGCACTTTGTTAAATCAATAATTATTTAAATAGAACATCAGCTACGCATTTTCAAGCTCTGTTTCATTTCTGTGAAACGTGAATAATGGCCCACATTGGCGTGTCATATTGATCACAACTACTATTGTGCATACTCGGTAGGGATTGGTGCATTCAAAGTTCATGTCACACGAAGTTTGTCATGTGATGTAAACATTATGGTATATTTGTTCCATTGTTACGACAGTATGTTTGTTTCAGATAAATGGTTTTGATGGAAACCTATTGTTTTGTTCTAATTTTTTGTTTTTATATTAAAAATGCGTATGCAATAAAAAGGTTATTAGGTTTGTAGTGTGATATGTGCACTCGTTATTCCGTGTATGCATATTGCGCTCCTAAAGTCGCGCAATATTGTCGTGCATATATCCCAATACAAATCTAATAACCTATAAATATAATATCCTAATACAAATCTAATAACCTATAAATATAAACTGACTGCCATTAGTTTGGCTCATTAATTTAGTTTGTTTACAGTTAAAGTTCCGAACGATGTTCTAATACAAGTTCGGTGAACAATATCTTAAAGGGACACACGGCAATTTTGAGTTTTATATCAAGCATTACAATCTGCACCTCGGTTTATTATTCCTGTATCATTTTGAAGTTAAAACTGCCTGCATATAGTTAAAAACAACTTCTATAGAAAAACTAACAGGTCACTGGTGACACATGTTCAACACAAGATTGCCATGTGTCCCTTTTAACTCTCTATTGAGTCTATTTTACATCTTGCTTATTGTGTTTCTAAGCTAACTAATCTAAGCATATTCAGTAACTTTTTTTTTTTAATTTGCAGGTTTGTGTATCCTGTTAGTACATGTCATTAAGCACAGCTAATGGATTATTCCATGTGTTAATCCTTGTATATGAGCTTTTCTGTGAAATACAGACTGTTCAAGTCAGTGGCCTCAGTATCGCAGTGGATAAGGCCTTGGCTTTAGAGCTACAGACCTCTTCCCTGCGTGGGTTTGTTCCCCGGTAGAGGCATCTCTGATGGGAGACTTCATCTCCTTCTGCGGTTGCTGTTTGAATACAACTTTGTATGATGTGAGAATGGGACGTAAAACCCCATTTCTTTCATTCTTTTCTAGTTGAAGCACTTCCCTGTATTGTACATGCTACTCAAGAAGAAATGGTTCAGTTCCGTCGATGCTCTGAAGGCATATGTTGAAGCGCTTGCTAAAGATATCATGAACAAAGAAGACGAAAACCACCCACCAGAAGTCATGCTAGAGCTGGGTCCTTCTCAGACGGAAATAAAGCCCACCAGAATGAGTTTACAGCCTGCTGTGTTACAAGGTATACGTCCAGATTCGGTGTATGGAATAAAACTTTTTATTTTCATTGTTTATATTTTCACTGTAGCAAGATATAAAACTTTATAATGTCTCTTCCCATGAAGCAGATGGAAGTGGTAGGGAAGATATATTGTTTTTGGCATTTCCGTTCGTCCATCTATCCGTCCATCGTAATAAATCTTATGAAACTTCACTGGTGGACCGCCTGGGGCACCATGATGACTCGTTCCGATTATGAGGTCACAAGGTCAAAGGTCAATGACACCATGCATGACCCGATAATGAAACACTGTGTCCATACTGTAAATCAACTTCCCCTAAAGCAAATTTCATCAAACTTTATGGGTTGACTGTCTGTGGTGAGAGGATACATCCCTATTGATTTTGAGGTCAGTAGGTCTAAGTTCAAGGTCAAGGTGACTTGATGGTCAAAGTCACCTTGAACTGATAATGAAATACCTTGTCTACACTGTAAGTCTCTTAAGCAAATCTCATGAAACTTCATGGGTGGACTGCCTGTGGCGTGAGAATGACTTCTTCTGATTATGAGGGCACAAGGTCAAAGGTCAAGGTCACCATGACCTGATAATGAAAGCCTTGTCTGCACTGTAACTCCACTTCCCCTGAAGCAAATCTCGTCAAACTTCATGGTGGCCTGCCTATGGTGAGATGATGATCCTTAATTTTGAAGTCAGTGGATCAAAGATCAAGCATGACAAAATAATAAAACATTTTGTCCACATCATAATTTCTATCGAAATTTCTCTTCAATCAAGATTCGCACAGCCTTAAAAAGTCCTTAAAAATTAAAAGTCCTTAAATCCACTCCAGCCTTAAAAAGTCCTTAAATTCTGACAAAATATCATTAAAGGTCCTTGAATTTCATAATCAGTCGATTAATTATACAAGAGGAATAATATCTGACGTAGTTTAAAAAAAATCGGCAAAAATAAATAAAAATCGGCGATATTTTAATAGTTGCCGGTAATAAAATAACATTCGTGCACCTGTTCCATATCTCAGTCAAATCATGGTTACCGCTAAATCCGGTTGTATGAATCAACTGTGTTCATTGGATATCGTATATCTACAAACCAATCACTGTTGCCGTTACACTTGGGTTTTTTCTCATCAAAATGCTCATGACCCCCACTCGTAGAAAAAGCAATCATGCCTGGCAAATGTTTGTTTAACCAGAAGTGGTTTAGCGAGTTATAAGTGGTTGAATGAAGTCAGGGGAGACAAGCACAAAGCGTACTGCGGATTTTGTTGCAAGTCTTGTTAGATTTAGGTAAAATGGGGGAAAGCGCAATTAAATCTCACGCTAAAAGTGAAAGACACGTATTTAACTCGAAAACTTTCGAGTCCCCAACTTTAGGTAATTTCTTCATGAAAAAAGAGTCTACAGAAACAGATGCAGTGGAAATGAAAAGTGACGACGTTCTGACATTTAAATGACCCGGCCCCATCCTTCCCCCAGCAGCGCATTGTTATGAGTTAAACTGGACCTTAAAAATGGGTTATTAGGGCTTAAAGTCCTTAAAAAGTCCTTAAATTTCATAATGATAATTCTGTATGAACCATGTCCCCTGAAGCAAATCTCTTGAAACTTTAATGAGTTAACACCTGTGGAAAGAGAATGGCCCTTAAGATATTTAGTTCAAAGGCCAAGGTCCTAGCTTGCTGACAAAAACACACCCTATCCACTATCAAACATTTTAACAAGTTTGTGCAGTGGTGGGAGACATATATTTTTCTTTAAATAGCCTTCTAGTATTGTCATTGTTTATTACTTCACTGCAGAAAGGTATAAAACTTTGTATTTTCACAGTTTATAATTTCACTACAAGGTAAACAGAAGATTCGTTGCTTTGTTGTCATTATCAGATCAGTTTTCATACCGCGGCAATGCATATTGGTAGAATGCGCATTGCATTCAGAAGGCCATGGGTTCAATCCCTGGCCAAGTCATACCAAAGACTTTATAAAAATGCTACTTGCTTGACTCTCAGCTTATAAAGGGTAGTGCTAGGACTGACAGCACAGTGGGTGGGATATCATATTGTGTCAACAGCGTGGTATTTAAGTGTGGCAGCTGTATAAAGTTGAGCATAGAGCTCACTGATACCAGTAAACACTGTTGTGATGTTGCTGAAAGATTGTTTAAAGCAACAAAGCAACATTAAACCCCTTCACTTATTTATTTGTCGTGTTTCTTCTGTATTTGTGAATGCGACACATAATTTTCAACTTTTGAATCTACTTTTGTCAGATATACATGGTATTTAAATGAAAATTTCTGTTTCTAGGAATGTTCAACCAGGCCTCAACTGCTCTAGCAGACACAAAGTAAGTAAATAAAGGATAGTTATATATATAAATATATTACTTGGTGAAAGAGGAGGGATAATTCTTAAATATAAGTTCAATTAAAGAGAAGTTATTACTAGATTGTAAATAGAAGATTGTTGCAAGGAGAGTGGCCCTGATTATACTTTGAGATATAGAGGAAGAGTGTGTGTGTGTGTGTGTGTGTGTGTGTGTGTGTGTGTGTGTGTGAGAGAGATATTGTTACTAACAATATGTCATTGATGTATTTTAATTCAGCTAACACTTCTTAAAATGTATTAAACTTTGTATTATACCAGATTGTTATACAATGTTATACATTTTGAAATAAAATGAATACCAAAGAAAAACTGATGCTGAAACTGTTGTATTTTGTCTTTCATATTATTTGTATCTTGCATATATCATGTATATTAGTCCCTCTCTTTGAAATAGATAATTCATGTTCATATATAGCCACTGCTTTTATGTTTTTCAATTTTCTCAATTGTTTATAGTTTTTAAATCATTTTTGTACAACAAACATTTCATCTTAATTTTTAAAATTAGTTAACCGTAGTAAATAATTTCAAAAATAATTTTAAATAATTACGAACCAGGTTTTCGTGTTGACTACATTTGTGGTGAATGTGTAGGGTTAAGTGATACGATCGCGAGGCAAACTTGATAACGAGTCGGACGATTTTTCCCTATTTTGTATCGTTTTTACTTTGCATGCGCATGGAGTGCACTAAATAACAACAGGGAACGTTTAATGTTTACAGTAACCACTTAAACCCGGCAAAAACTGGATATACCATATTGCTGGTTTCCAGTATGATTTCAAAGGGGTATATAGAAACCAGTTTTGCCATGATAGAGAGTCGGACCAAACGGAGTGAGCCAGTATATTGCCATATATAGTTTGATAACATGTTTCATAATCTACACAATTCACATGAACTTTGAAAGAAAAGAAATTAAGTATTCATTTGTATCAACAAATATACCCATTCTTCCGAGTTTTCACAAAAATGCAAGTGTCTTGACTCGTGATCAAAATTGTCCGACTCGATATCAAGGATGGATAGGGTACTATTTTGCTGTTTTACATGTGAACACATATAAACAACCAGAATACGCCCACGAGGTGTGGCCATATTTGTTTAAACCAAAACCAAACTGAATTATTGTTTTACATCGTAGATCTATGTCATTCTTTACAAAAGGAGTCAGACTCGTGATCCCCTGACCCTGCTATACATTATATCAAATTTAAAAACCATCCTGGTTAGGTGAACATGTGTTTTGTTACTGAATGTGGATCAGACATGAGTCATGCCTGTGGACAACACATGTGTTTGAATGTATATGACATATTTCATGCAGTTACCTGGACAACACGTGGCTGACGTGACATGACATTGGCAGACATATGTCATGAGTTAACTTGTGGTCAGCATGTGTCTGAATCAAAATTAAAATGTTCATGCATTTACCTATGAACAACACGTGGGACAATACATGTGTTGATGCCACATGACATATTGTCATGAATTTTCTTTATATGGACAGCAAATGTGTATAACTCCACATTACATTGGTCATGCATTTACCTGGACAGCACGTGTATAACTCCACATTACATATGTCATGCATTTACCTGGACAGCATGTGTATAACTCCACATTACATAGGTCATGCATTTGCCTGGACAGCACATGTGTATGGCTCCATATTACATAGGTCATGCTTTTACCTGGACAGCACAAGTGTATAACTCCACATTACATAGGTCATGCATTTGCCTGGACAGCACATGTGTATGACTCCATATTACATAGGTCATGCATTTACCTGGACAGCACAAGTGTATAACTCCACATTACATAGGTCATGCATTTACCTGGACAGCACGTGTATAACTCCACATTACATAGGTCATGCATTTACCTGGACAGCAAGTGTATAACTCCACATTACGTAGATCATGCACTCACATATGACCTAAGAACAACACATATGATTCCAAATAACATTGGTTGCGTAAAGGATAGCCAACACTTGTTTGACTCGGCGTGACATGGTACATTGTATACATTCACCTATGGATAATGGATGTGTTTGGCTTATGGCATATGGTATGCATTCAGCTACATGTGTGTTGAACTCCTCATGAGGTCACTAATGAACCACTCAAATGTCTGACTCAATTCAATTACTTTGACATAATCAAGGGTCGTGGGCTACGTTAACGATAGTACAGACGTAAGAGAGCGATGGCAAAATATCAACATCTGCATTTTGTTTTTTGATGCATATTCAATGGCAGTAATTGTTATGCCAATTTTATATTAAAAAGTAGATGATTACAATATTTCTTGCTTGTTGTAGAAACAGATGCAGTAATGCATGGGGTGTCACGATTATATGGATTGCCAGTTAGGGTTCAAATTATTCTCCTAACTGGTTAAAAATTTCACAATCTGCTACTCTGAATGACTATCAGCTTTGAAAGTTACATACAAAATTGAAAGTAAAGTTTAAATACAAGCCTTTGACCGTTTTGTCTTATACACTTTCACTGGCTTTTTATTGATCTTTACATTGGTGTATTATTCAAAGAGTTAAAAATTCAACCCTCGGTGGTCTGGCGATTTGGTGTTTTCCTTAGATTAGACATATTTCTAAATAAGCTGTTAGAGAACACAATCCCTGACCCCCTAGTCAGTAGGATTACAGTCATTATAGAGGTTGAGTCAGTAAGTGTAAATCAACCTTTGTATGACGAACACTAAACATGCTTAATCAGCACATTCCACAACTAATCTCGATTCTTACAACAACAACAACAGGAAATTCAAACAGTTGTGAAAAGAGCATGCGCTGGTCTGGATAAACACCTTGTTTAGACTTGATTTAATAAAACGTTGGGGTCTAGGGTTTAACCTAATTGTTTATGAAAACAATTCACCACCACTGACTGTAACCATTGTATGTTCTTAAGTAAGTCTGGTTAAATAATGGGTACATGAAGAGTGTTTGGTCTTAAAAATCCAAACCGTGACACCCCTTATATTTCAGACATTTCCTAATTTTACAACAAATGTTATTAAATATTAACATTCCTATTATAATAAACTATTACAGATCAAGTACGTCTATAGCTAGAGATTCTAGCCAAGGGACACAAATCATGCAGCAGTCTTTATTCAACCAAGGTGCAATACCTCAATTCTCTACTGGATCGCAGCAGATTTCTGCCAATGTCCAGTCACCAAATCCTTTTCTTCTGCCTAATTTACAAGAGCGTTCTCAAGGACAAAATATTTCAAATGTGTTTGGCCTTAGTCAGCAGAGCATACCTGTCTCCCAGCAGATGCAACTATTTCAAAACCAAATGGAAAATCTTCAAAGTCAAACCCAGGTATTTCCAAACACGTCTTCGGTATATCAGTCATCAAGTATCCCTTTATCTACGGGACAGTCACAGCAACTACAAAATCAGCAAGTGATGCAGCAAACAGGAATGCCACCTTTTGACACTTTTGAAGCCAAAAAAATACCGCAGCATCTGATAGATCTGCAGTATCAGGCCTTAAGACAAAGCAGGCTCGATAAAGATAAACCTCTCCAAAGTACCTTCCAGGGAACAGCTCCAGGTCTAAAAGGTACTGGAAAGAGTCGACATATACAAAGAACCCTAGGAAAGCCGGATGTAACAGTGGCAATTCAAGGAAATACGGCTGGCATGAGTTTCGGACAAGCTGTAGAAGAGAATAAAAAAAAGAATATTACATCCTTTGGTCGACCTGCGCAGCTTGGGAAAAGTACTGTCAAAGTAGATAGTAAAATGATCATCGACAAAGAGGACAAAAAACGTAAAAGGGCTTCAACTGATAGTAAAGTGAAAAGTGGTGAATTGGTGATAGATTTGACAGCAGATGACGAGAAAGAAGGTGAAACGTCCGGTCCAGAAATTAAAAAGAGGAAATCAAATGAATCTTTTAAACCTGAAGTCAGTGAAGATTTTGCCTTTAATAAACCTCTCACTGAAGATGAACTTAAAGCTCTAGAAGAAAAGTACAACAGAAGGATGCAAGAAGATGATGAAGCTCTTGCTGATTTTTATGACATTGATGAGGATATGGATGATGGTGAAACTACAGATGAAGAAGTTGATCTTGACAAGATCAGTAAAAGTACTACCAGTACTAAGGATTCATTATCAAAACCTGAATGTGTATTTGAAATAACAGGTGATGAGGATGCAGCTGACAAGCATGACACTGAAACCCAAACAGTTTCTGAATTATCAAAAGGGTATATTGCAAAAAAAGCAGAAGGACAATCCATAGAAGTTGTATCAGTAGATTCCAAAACAATGATGGTAACTCCAAAAGGTGAAAAGAAACAACAGAAAGACACTGAAAGCGTCAGTATTCGTAATCTCAAGAAGAAAGAAAAAGATGTAGAGAGCATATCTGAAGCAAGCGAGGAAGATAATGTGCACAACAAATCAACACCTGATAGTAAGAAACAAAAAGCTGATATTGTAAAGAAAGGGAATGAAGAATTGTCAAACCAGAGCAGTCTGGACAAATATTTTCCAAAGATTCTGCTAAATGTGGTTTCAAAAAAAGACTGTATAAAAGAGAAATTAGAAAAGGATGAAGGTAAATCTGAAAACAAAAATCAAAACAAAAAAGATGTTAAAATAAGTAATTCCACAACGAAATCACCTGTAGGAGGCAATTCACAGGTTGAAGATGGAACCATATTGGATTCTAGAGATCAAAAACAAGGACAGAGGTATCCAAAGAGAAATTCCAGTGGAATTAAAAATTCCAAATCTGTACAGAATGTCCAGAGTAAAACAACAAAGAATGAGGATAAACCTTCAACAAACAGAAGTCAAGATACATCTGAATCATCTAAAACTGAGATATCTGCAGAGAAAATTGACGAGGATAGGAATAGGTCCAAATCATCTAAATCAGAAAATGTTCCCGAAAAAGCGGGAAGTGCAACAGATAAGCCAGAAACATCCAAAACAAATCTACAGGAGAAAATGGATGTGAAACCATTGAAAATTCCTGATAGTGACCATGAGAGATCCCCTTCTTCTGATAGCAATGACTTCATTCTCTCACACATGGGAGAAGACTTTGTAACTGTTGATGATGTAGATGATGAAGAAGAGGGGGAAATAGAATTTGTTACAATTGATGAGGATGTTGAAGAAACTGACAATTTAAAGGAAGGTTTTGCAGCAGGGGATGAGGTATTGGTAACAGGGGATGAAGAATTGGATATGATTGATGAAGAGTTTGTGACAGTGGATGAGATAGATGAAAGCTCAGAACAGATGAATGAAGATTCACCCCCAAGAAACTCAAAAGATAGTCCAGGTGTTTCAAGTCGCAGAAATCCCAAATCCAGTTCCATTACAAAATCAAGTAAACCTGATGGGGACAAAGTTGATCTGGCTAGTTCAAGATCTGACAAGGACCAAAAGTCAACTTCTGTATCTGAAAGCCAGAGGAGACCAGGCAGATTCGCTAATTATCATTTTGAACGATATAAAAAGGGTGATAGAAAAGAAGATGAGAGACGGAAGTACAGATCTAGGTCTAGAGAAGGATCTCGAGGTGGATCTGGTCGAAGGTCAAGTTCAAGAAGTAAGACTGATGACAGGGGTTCTAGGGACACTAGAAGCAAGGTTTGTAATTTTATAATTAAAATGTTGTAAAAGTTTATGTTTTAGGTGTTAATATTTTAGACTATATGAGAAGTCCACTTTTACAGGTTTGGATGTGTTTGCTTTCTCAGTATTTGGATAGATAAAAATAGTTCAACTCGTAGATTGAGGTATTCCACCCACAAGGTTGTAGCTGTATAAGTTCTAGAAAATCCACACAAAATTTCCATATGCCAAACAAAAAATTCTGCATGCCAAATTAAACAGACAGGAATGTAATAAAAAACGTTAAAACTCTTATTTACTGTAGAACTTGTATTTGTTAAAAAAATAACAAAAAATCAATCTAGAATAGTGTAGACTAAAACTCTATGCATTCACTGATTCTATGAACAACTACTTGCAAGTGGACATGATCTTTTCTTACATTGTTTGCAATAAAAATGGTTAGAATAAAATTCATGTACCATGAAATGCACTTTGTATTGAAATATGTTTTGTGGATTTCCTAAACATTTTAAATATACCAGTAGAACAATAGAAATACCAGTAGACTAAGAAGAACATTAGAAATACCGGTAGACTAAGAAGAACATTAGAAATACCGGTAGACTAAGAAGAACATTAGAAATACCAGTAGACTAAGAAGAACATTAGAAATATCAGTAGACTAAGAAGAATATTAGGAATACCAGTAGACTAAGAAGAACAATAGAGATACCAGTAGACTAAGAAGAACATTAGAAATATCAGTAGACTAAGAAGAATATTAGGAATACCAGTAGACTAAGAAAAATATTAGGAATACCAGTAGACTAAGAAGAATATTAGGAATACCAGTAGACTAAGAAGAACAATAGAGATACCAGTAGACTAAGAAGAACAATAGAGATACCAGTAGAATAAGAAGAACATTAGAAATACCGGTAGACTAAGAAGAACATTAGAAATACCAGTAGACTAAGAAGAACATTAGAAATATCAGTAGACTAAGAAGAATATTAGGAATACCAGTAGACTAAGAAGAACAATAGAGATCCCAGTAGAATAAGAAGAACAATAGAGATACCAGTAGAATAAGAAGGACATTAGAAATACCAGTAGACTAAGAAGAACAATAGAAATACCAGTAGACTAAGAAGAACATTAGAAATACCAGTAGACTAAGAAGAACAATAGAGATACCAGTAGACTAAGAAGAACAATAGAGATCCCAGTAGAATAAGAAGAACAATAGAAATACCAGTAGACTAAGAAGAACATTAGAAATACCAGTAAACTAAGAAGAACAATAGAAATACCGGTAGACTAAGAAGAACATTAGAAATACCAGTAGACTAAGAAGAACAATAGAAATACCAGTAGACTAAGAAGAACAATAGAGATACCAGTAGACTAAGAAGAACAATAGAGATCCCAGTAGAATAAGAAGAACAATAGAAATACCAGTAAACTAAGAAGAACAATAGAAATACCAGTAGACTAAGAAGAACAATAGAGATCCCAGTAGAATAAGAAGAACAATAGAAATACCAGTAAACTAAGAAGAACAATAGAGATACCAGTAGACTAAGAAGAACAATAGAGATCCCAGTAGAATAAGAAGAACAATAGAAATACCAGTAGACTAAGAAGAACAATAGAGATCCCAGTAGAATAAGAAGAACAATAGAAATACCAGTAAACTAAGAAGAACAATAGAAATATCAGTAGACTAAGAAGAATATTAGGAATACCAGTAGACTAAGAAGAATATTAGGAATACCAGTAGACTAAGAAGAATATTAGGAATACCAGTAGACTAAGAAGAACAATAGAGATACCAGTAGACTAAGAAGAACAATAGAGATACCAGTAGAATAAGAAGAACATTAGAAATACCGGTAGACTAAGAAGAACATTAGAAATACCAGTAGACTAAGAAGAACATTAGAAATATCAGTAGACTAAGAAGAATATTAGGAATACCAGTAGACTAAGAAGAACAATAGAGATCCCAGTAGACTAAGAAGAACAATAGAGATACCAGTAGAATAAGAAGGACATTAGAAATACCAGTAGACCATGTAGACGAAGAACATTAGAAATACCAGTAAACTAAGTAGAACATTAGAAATACCAGTAGACTAAGAAGAACACTAGAACCTTTTAGCTGTCATTATGTACCTCAAGTGTAAGAAAATCAAAGAGTGTTAGAATATTATAGAAGAATGTAGTACATCATTTGAACAAGTGTGTACATTTGTTATAATAGTAGTATTGGTATGAAAATATAAGAGATTCTTTTGGCAGCTACTTGACACTGCACTCAGCCACAGTAGCTCAGTCACCGAGGCCTAGTGCCTTATTGCTACATAGCTCTGCCAGGCCTAGTGCCTCATAGCTACAGACCTCTGCCAGGCCTAGTGCCTAATAGCTACAGACCGACGCCAGCCCTAGCACCTACAGCTACAGACCTCTGCCAGGCCTAGTGCCTTATAGCTACATACCTCTGCCAGGCCTAGTGCCTTATAGCTACATACCTTTGCCAGATCTAGTGCCTACAGCTACAGACCTCTGCCAGCCCTAGTGCCTTATACCTCTGCCAAGCTTGGGTTCGAGCACTGGCGGTGGCGATGTGGTGATGTTTATCGTGATCTGCCTCTAGGATCGCTGTCTCATTAGGAAAAACATTCGTTGACTCTGACTGTACAATGAATAAAATTTACCCGTGACTGACTTGTCTATATTGGTTTACTTTGACTATAAAGACATGGATGCACTCTCTGGACATGAAATTACAGACATTTGTGTCTAAATTACTTAATTGATTAATCAACACCATCATATTTCAATGGAGATGGTCTGAACCGAAAAACTGGTAAGACTGGGGATTGCAATAATTCCTGATACAGGGTGCTTAAGTCTTGAAGAATGTTTGATGATAGTAAACAGTAGTAGTAAATAGTGGTATACTAGTATCAGGTAAACTTAAGTAGCCAGTAAATAGTGATATATATAAGGTAAACTGAAGTGGCCATAACTAGTAAAGTTGTTGAGGCTGTGATGGCCTCCCATGGCTTGCATGGAAGTTTTAAGTATGATCTGATGATATATTCGAGACAATCGGAGACCGTGATTAGTGGTTAGCATCTGTCTGGGTACAGTTGTCGATATTGAGAATGTATAATAATTGTATATATATTATTCAGTTTGTTATCAACAATGTTTCCTTATCATGCTTATAATACATATTTATCGCTTCTTGCAATGTTCAAGATTAACTGACAATCTTTTTCAGATTTCTTTTTTTTGCAATACTGGAATGTGGACTAAAAAGGTCGCACATTAATATTCGATATAATAATGAGATAATACATTAAAGGCCAAACAAAACTACAGTTTACCTCTGTGAACCTTGTAAAAGACTATCCAAGAGAAAAGAATGGATGCAAATATCCATAGTCACTTGTAAAGTGGACAGTGCCACTCACCCGATATATTTTGAAAAGTTCAAGAAACAAATACAGTCAAACCTGTGTTAAGAGACCATGAGACCACTAAAGGGATGAGCAAAATTGGTCTCTTAACACAGGCGAATTTTAATTTATAAAAATACAATTAACCCTTAACCCGCTAAGCACGACTATAGGCTTTGCATACATTGTTAACCAGATCAGCCTGTGAGTAACTCGCAGGCTGATCAGGTTTACAATTTCCATCTGCTGATCAGTCATTTTCCCCAAAACAACCCTTTGTCACATAAATGGAATGGTCTTAATTCAACAAAAGAACAGTCCATTATATATATATGTAGCGGGTTAAGGGTTAAGAACTGAAATGGTGGTCACTTCAAGCTGTTTGTATTTTGATTTGGTCTTGATGTACATTTATCTCCCAATAATACTGTAGTCTGACAACACATTATAAACGTTTGTACGAATACACAATATATGAAATATCTTGTATTTCGGTATATATAATACTATTCCTGGTGTATTTCAAGGATTAGTGGGAAGTTAACCAAACTGGAGTTTCAGTTTTATTAAATGAATTTAAAAGGAGTTTCAGTTTTATTAAATGAATTTAAAACATATGTTATTGTGTTTATTTTTGCACTGGCCCCGTGTGGTTCCCGGGCAAAGAATAGGGCCACTGTAGATCCCGTTAGAGGGATAGAACGTTCATTTTATCATTTTTTGTTCATGCTCATTAAAGGTCTTCATCATGACCCCTGCATTGTTTCAGGTGCCATCTGGCTCCATTCACTAGAGCAGTGGCAGAAAAACGATAAACATGGCTCCAGCATAAATGGAGTGTCTACAATAGAATTTGCAGCAACTCTGCAGTTCTGCAGGTGAGAAGGTTCTAGGCCCAATCTCCATATTTTATCTCGATGTAAATGGAGGATGAGCCTGGCATGTTCATTCCTGTTAGGTGCCATATAACCTTTCATGTGTTGGTACACCTTAAAACACAATTCAGTTCAATTATTTTTGCACTGATCAAACAGTTGCTCTGCCAATTTGAAATTGTACTATGATGGTAGTTATACATGCCATCTTAAGCAATATTATCAAAATTATGTTACCATACAAGTACCTATAAGCTCCCAAGGCACATAGTAGTTCTGAAATGGGGGCTTTTATTAAGCAACAATAATTATGTACTTTTTCTCGGTGGCCATAAACCCAGACTGCCTTACATATTGGTCACCATGAACCCAATTCGGAATACCGCCTTATAACTGCAATTTGTAATGCACAGTAAGCACAGAATATACTGGCGATTAATTTCATACAGATCTATATTGAAATTTAGGACATCATTTTTATAAGTTCTTTTACGCGATTTTTTCAAAAAATATTGACTCAGAGTTGTGGGGACGAAAAGAAACAAAAAGGTCTTATAAATGTCCAGTCGAGAGCAAATTTTATACTGGTACCACCATCTCGATAAGGTGCATGGAGCGCTTATAGGAATGAATACGATATTGGTTTTGTTAGGATATTCTGTACACACATATATTTAAAGAAATAATTCTTTCAAATGTTTTCGGCGCTATTATCAGCCACAGCTGGTACGGCAGAATGAGATTTTACCGAAGCAATACATTATATAGTTGCTAAAATAGCAATATGTGTGTATAAGAGCTAATTATTACAGCAACAGTACATAATTATGTGATGAACATGCTTGGTAATATATAATGATTTATTTTTTAGTGAATAACATATACCAATGCCTGCCAACTTTGGACAGCCTTATTTCTGATCTCAAAGTAGGAAAAACTAGCTTGAACAGGAGCGAATGTTATCGTGCTAGTCCTTTGAAATCATCGCATAATTTATGCTTACAAACCTCAGTTCAAGACCTTACAAGGTTAAAACATGGATTGTATATACTTAAACACATTATTTTGTTAGAAGCATGCATTAGAAGCAAGTATGCATAGACAAGGAATGGATAAGATGAATGATTTGTGATTCTTCATACTTCTATCATATTTATATCATACCACATTAGACCAAGGCAAAAACCAAATTATCAGAGATAAAAGATAAGATTGAATGATTTGTGAGTTTTCATATTTGTATCATCATGATCATACCACTTTAGACCAAGACAGAGACCAAATTATCAGAGATAAAATGATAAGATTGAATGGCTTGTGATTCTTTGTATTTTTAGTTACCACATAACATTCTTTAAGTAAAGGGATCCCGGTGGCCCAGTGAATAGCACCTTAGACTCTGAGACCGAAGGTGACGGGTTCGAGCTTTACCTGCACCACTGTGTTTCTTTGGTGTGTCCTTAGGCAAGGCACTTCCCTTAGCCTCATCTGTCAGATGTGGATGTAAACCAGGCAGTCCCGTGTATTGGAGTCTATCCTTTGAGCATGTTAAAGTACCATAGGAATATATTGATAGTAATAGTTTCCCAGATTCCTATGTTACCTTCCCCTTTCGCCTCTCAACGCTGCGGGTTCGAATCCCACTGGGAGCTCGACTTGCCAAGTGAGAAGGTGTTGATTCTTACGGATGACGGGAAGTTTATTATACTGGTTCTACCCAGGAAAAATGGGGTGGTCTGCCTCTACCACAGACAAATTGACTGTCATATATGGCCTTCGCCTCTCATTGGGGAAGCTTGAAATAACTACTGTGTTGACAACAATTTAATACTTTGAAGTAAACTATGGCACCGTATAACACATAAAAATATAACTATTACCTACAAGACCAATTTAGCCACAAAATTATGATTCTCATATGATACCCATTACATGATACTTATACAAAAGGAGCAGTACATAATTCTTATATCAAACTTTATATACAAATCATTTAATTAAGTATCATATGACAAACATATACAAGTTGTCAAATATATTATTCATAAAAATTATAAAAAAAATTGTGTGTTTTAAACTTCTAATTTGAAAATTATACGTTATATTATAAATATCATACGAAACATTTTACACGAGAATTATATGTCTCCTTTTATATACAGGTGCGTAGCTAGACCAGTTTTGGTCATATGCATGGCTTATCGCAATACTAACAAATCATTAAAGGGAATGTAGCGCCACAGCCAAACTATCTTTATTATTGAGAGTTCTGAAAAAAATGAATAAAGATGAAAGAATTTCCAAAATCGGATGATAAACAAAGAAGTTATGATTATTTGAAAGTTCTGTTGAAACGGCTGTGAATGACATCACAGTTCTAATGACCATATATGGAATATTTATAAATATGAAAAATTACTGATTAATAGGAAAAAATGACAGCTACTGTATGAAAAATATGTATCCTTAATGGCAATAATGCTTTATATGACCAGTAAAGGATTTTGCATTCATTTGCAGTGACTTTCTTTGCTTTAAATGATTTTGATCAATATTCCATATATGGTAATTTGGAACTATGACATCATAGTTCTAAAAATGGCGGCTCCCATATTCGTTTTTTTGAACAACCTTTAAATGGTCATATATTTTTTGTTTATCATCCGATTTTGATAATTCTTTCACATTTTTCCAAGTTTTTCAGAACTCTCAATAATAAAGCTTATTTGGCTTTGGCGCTACATTCCCTTTAAAATTGCTTTGAAATGCATTATTTTTTGATGCTCCCCAAAATTTTCGCCGCTTTGTCCATCTGTCTTTCTGTCAGTCCGTCACACTTTTGTCTGGAGCATATCTTGAAAACTACTGATGGTATTACAATGAAACTTTAAACAGTGATAGAGGGCATTGGCCTTTGTAATTTTATACTTAGATTTTTTTATCCGGAGCATAAACTACTAAAGGAACTGCAAATTGAATACTGCTGGGTGATACAAGGCCATGTGATAAGTTGAGGATACATTTCGGGGAGCATCCATCGGTTCTACCGATTTTCTTGTTTTTTTCTTTTTAAAACATTTCATAATTTATGTGGGTGCGTATCTGCGGCTACCTATGTGCCTGATATAGGAATCATATGATAATCCTGTGATATATCATACAGTTATCATATGAGAATACTTGTATAAGTTGTGTGTATTACATGGGAAAATTGTACCTGATAAGACTAGATTGTACAAAGGAATTACAATTAAATACGAGAACAATGAGATTCTGATTGTTGTATGAATAAAAGATGATTTGAAATCATTCAAATGTCTTTAGTGAGATTAAGCTTAAAATTGTGCAAGTAAAACCCTTTCCAAGCGAAAAAAGCTTCATTGTTAGCAAGGGGTTAATACTATGTCTACAACAGCTACGGACATGGGTAAATGAGTGTCCAGTTTACATGTTCCAATCTTAGTCTCAGTTCCAGAATTGTCTTTGGTTTGTTTTCAGAACACCACCAGCAGCTCCAGCAAGCTGAGGACAAAGGATAATTCTCTAAGTGGATTTGAGAAAAAGGTTGGTTTTCAGTGATTTAAAATACTTTCTCGAGGTCAGACTGGGTTGCTTGGCTGTGATTGAACAATGCATGCTGAGAAGATGAAGCAACTCTTGTCCATCCCATATCAACAGTTTACTTGTTTATAACTCGTATTTAGAAAGAAGTACACAAATATGTGTAAATGTTACATTGATTTCTGTTTAATACTTCATTTAGAAGGCATAATAATAAAAAATAAGTTTCAAATGCTGAATGAAGACGATGTTGGTACCTTCAATGTAAGTGCAACCGCGAGGATCCGCCATTTTGGATTTTCCTATCTGCCTCAATGCAAAATCTGTTAAGTTTAATAACCAATATGTCTGCTCACAATTGCTTTAAAAATATCAGAAGAATGACATATTGTCAGTTAAAGTTATATACAATAGTGTTGTGTTAACTTTAATGTTATAGCCAGTATAATAGAAAAAACATTTTCTGAAAATGTCATGTAGCGGATTTGGGGAAACCTGTCTGCTATTAGGAGCTTAGTTTTACCAAAATATAATTGGATTTTCATAAGCGTTCATACACAATTTTATTCATCTATCTTAAGTTTACTTTTAGCATTTGTAAGTGCCAGGTCAACAAATAAAGCATGTCTTGGTTGACAATAGTAGAGCGCGATACAACAGCTGATGACGCGTGTTGTGTATACCTGTTAAATGTCATGTCTTGCTGTCCCATTGTAAATGTCACACATGCAGAGTCATCAGTGTTGATAAAATTGCTGTCAAGACCTTTCTGCACACAACTGTCACTTCTTACCATTGACAGTTCACAACCTTGGAGGGTATACGTATTACCAGTTCCCTAAGAAAACAAATAACAAAAACTAATTGTCATTAACTGTTATTAGACACAGTAGTAGTTGTGTGCAATAAAAATATTGATAATGTGCTTACTTGCACCAAAAAATGTGTAGAAAACAATTTGCAAGCAATATTCCATTTATGGCACAAAACTTCTTCCATGACATGAATACATATATTGCTAATGAGACATTCTCTCTATAATGTGTAGAGTGTCTCTCTAAGACTGTCTTAGATATTCTTTGAGAAAGTGTTGATTCTTATGGATGTTGGGAGGTATGCAGTACTGATTCTACCCATGCAAAATGGGGTTATCTGCCTCTACCACAAAAAAATCAACCGTCATATATGGCCTAACATGTGCTAAAAATTATGTAAAACACCATTTAAACAAACAAAACACATCAGATGAGTCTTGACCTGTTATGTTAAATACGTTGGATTTAAAGTGTGGTAATTTCAAAGAGAGTATCTTAGACCTATGTGACAATAGTGATAAAGCGATGTACATTTATGTAAAAGTGTATGTAAATTAATGTAAAATTTAAAAAAATCTTAATTTTGAAATCTTTTAATATTGTCAAGGAGTCTATCAAAAGTGTGAAAACACCTCAACAGAAAACAACAGGAACTGAGAAGTCACTAGCGGACAAGCTAGACCACAAATGCGTTGATGCTGAAGATTCTATCATGAAGAAGGCAGCATATAATGCTAAACTACTTCCTGACAAACCAGCATGTTCTGATGTCAAGGAGACAAAACCTGATGATGTAAGCTTAGTCATATGAAATTCTCACCCAAAGCTAATATGCTGATGAATTATCCAAAACTGATCATTCTTAGAAAATTCACGTTTTATTTATACAGTATTAATATGCAGTTTGACAAGATCCAATTTCTTTATGGTGTGGTTTTGTGGCATTTAACTGCATTATTTAGACAACTTTTTGTATCATATAATTAATTATACATAATTATACTAAATGGTAGCTGTAATTGTTAAAAATATTTTGTTTTGATGAAATGTCGTATTGCACCATTTCATTGATTCTCTTGAAACAATTATTTTATTCAGATAAAGTTCTTGTACACCCCTCATTACGTGGTCCGCGTATTAACTTTCATACCCCATCCAACCTCGACTCCAAGAAGTGAAAACAGGGTTGGTTGGGATATGAAATAAAACCTTAATAATTATTTTGGCCTAAAAAGTTTGCATATTGTAAAATTAAAACATATAATATTTCATTTCAAGCAGGTGATCGCATTTTCTCGTTAAAAAATGTTTTTAAACGTTTTATTGTCAAAATATCTGTTATAAAACCCTGCTAATATAAGCTTTCCCCTCGCTTAATGAAATTAAGGCGGGACCATAATGTCATTTAGCTTTCACATCCTCTTGTTTTACAATTTTGAAAGAAACCTGAAAAAATAGATTTATAATAAAGATTTTATTTGGTACCAGATTCAACCTTGCATTATTTATAAAAGCAAAATATATAAATGGTATTTTGATAACCTTCATCGACTGAAACGGCATGAACAGACTGAGTGGTAGATGGCAGAGACCGTGACTTTAGTTGCTCTTTTTAAAAGCAGAGCTGTAGTTTGCTACGTAACACCATAGGACATGACTGACCAGTTGCTACGTAACACCATAGGACATGACTGACCAGTTGCTACGTAACACCATAGGACATGACTGACCCGTTGCTACGTAACACCATAGGACATGACTGACCAGTTGCTACGTAACACCATAGGACATGACTGACCAGTTGCTACGTAACACCATAGGACATGACTGACCAGTTGCTACGTAACACCATAGGACATGACTGACCAGTTGCTACGTAACACCATAGGACATGACTGACCAGTTGCTACGTAACACCATAGGACATGATTGACCAGTTGCTACGTAACACCATAGGACATGACTGACCAGTTGCTACGTAACACCATAGGACATGACTGACCAGTTGCTACGTAACACCATAGGACATGACTGACCAATTAAAAGATAGGTAAATTTGGCATTTGATTATTATAGACTATTTCATTTAAATTTGATTTTTTGTTACAAGAAAAAAAAAAGAAAAGCTTGCAGCAAGACAAAATGTTCCTATTTAACATGTTGTATTTACAAATAATGAAGAAACTGTATTTGCAGGCTGTAGACCATGGGAAAGAACAAGAGTCTGCCGAGACTTCATCAAATACAGGTACTGAACAAAGACACATTATCTTTAACACATTATGATAATACATGTATCTTGGAATGCCATTCCCATGTATTCCAGGGACACATAGCAATCTTGAAGTTGTATTATATAATCCTCAGTTATTTGCAAAAACAAATTTGCTTCATACTATTTTCATAATTAATATTAATGATAGAACAAATGCATCTTATGTAGAAAAACTAACAGGACGCTGCAAGTTTTTGTAAAATCAAGATTGCCGTGTGTCCCTTTAAAACAACTCAAACCCACACACCATAAAAAAAAGGTTGAAGCTAAGAATGAGAACATTTATAGAACCTCAAAATCATTTAAAGAAGTGGCATTAACCATGTTAACAGTTTAACGATGAAATGACTAAAGTAAGATATATATGTCATGACTTTATTACAGTGCCAGAACACAGATACCGGTTTTTCTAAACCGGTATCTGTGTGCCAGAAGTCATTTTAAGTGATAAAATTTTCCAGAAAAGTATAAGAAAAAAACTTACGAATATTTATTGATTATTGTTTAAACACAATGATGCCTACATGCAATATGGTTGTTGCATTAGCAATATTGTTCAAGTATAGCATTTTTTTATTCATGTGATGCCTCAGTCATTGTTAAAAGACCTGTGTGCCCGAATGCAGCAAGTCATTTTAATATTGGCATACAAGAATCCATCATGAGTAGGATAAGGAAATCTGACCCAAGGTTTCAGCATGCAGCCAGGGACTAGGATTACAAGAATCCTTCATGTGTATCCGGTGAAGATCGGGAATTCCAACACGAGGTATAATTGTTTTATCGGAACAGGCTCTATCAATGCTCCGATTAAAACAGTTATACTGAGGGTTGGAATTTCCCTACCTGAGCCAGGTACCCTTGATTGATTATTTTTTACATTCTGAGAGTCGACGTCACCAACTACCAGGGTTTTGCATGTTTCTTTACACAGACGTCATGCAGCTGTCATTGTTGATATCAGCCTGGGACATATCCCATGTGTAACATCAGGCTTTCCATCACCAATGTAAAACGCGGATAACCTCATCTGGTAGGCAAGAAAAGGTATTGTTAATGGTTGGAAAGCTTATCTTACATGGCTGTAAATGTAATCTTCATTCCACAATAGTAGCAATGCTAGACTAATAGATCATCCTCATGGGTCTAATGTACGTTTATTGTTATATTATTTATGCAGGGAAGGGTAAGGAAGCAGACAAAGTTGAAGCTTCTACAACGAAGGATAGCAAGTCGGACGTCAAAGTGGAGGCTCGTATCAAGGTATTAAATTAATATATTTATGGCTACATTTTGTATTATTGCACCTCGCACAAAATCCTAGGAATTTCATTGGATTAGAGCGGTCTCATGGTGACCCTCTATTATTCTATAGTGGGTCAGTAGATTTCATAGAGGGTCACTAAAACAATATGGAGTACAATTCCGATTCAAATATTAAATCATTTGCAAATAGTTCTTTAAGGCGTTAGTAACAAACATAATAAGTAAATTTAATAATGTTTTTAAACAGTACCGGTGACGTCAACGTCATGACGTCAAATTGTGCGAATGTCTCAATGACGTTAACGCTCCATTAAAATGGGTTAAATATCGGCGTTTGCCTTAAAAAAAGGTGCTCGGTGCAATAAATCAGTTATTGGGCTTGGTACTGACCCCCTACAGAAATATGTGACCTCTACCTAATAAACTAATCTATCAACTTCCTAGACGATAAGGCTGGCGTAAACCAGGCGGTGCCATGTATCGGACTCGATCTTGCGAGCAGGTTAAAGAACCATAGTTATCTATTTGTTAGCAAGAGTAGGTCAGGTTTCCTATGTATCCTTCCCCCCTCTCTGAGGTGGCTAAATAACATATAATGTGTTGATGAGCTGTTAAACAACATTCCGTTCAGTTCCTAGACAAGGGAATCTTTTTTTTTAGCCCCTGAAGGGAGGTATGTAGTATATAGTAGTCTGTCTGTTCGCCCGTTGGTTTGTCTGTCCGAAACACTCATATTTCAGCCATAACTTTAAAAGTTCTAAAGGAAATTGCATGAAATTTCACTGAAATGTTGACTACAATGAGACTTGCGCACAGGATTCGTGTCCATACCTCAAAGGTAACGGTCGAAAGGTCAAAGGTAAAACAAAAAAAATTTTGTGCACTAGCTGTGACATGTCTTTGAATATTATTCATATACATATATATTATTGTTATTACCATTATTATTTTATATTTATATTGTAATATATATTTTCATGTCGCCTGCATAGCAAGGCAGACACTTAAGGATCACTTTGTCCGTCATCCGTCCGTCACACTTTCACCTGCAACCTAACCTTTGCCGTAACTTTAAGTATTTGACCTATGTTTTTCGCACACATCTTCATCTTACCCCATGGAATGTCGTTACACATGTGCAATAACTTTGACATTTTGGCAGAGTTATGCTCCCTTTCATAAAACTTTAACTTGCAACCTAACCAAGCTCATAACTGACCATAATTTAAAAAGTGTTTGACCTATGTTCATAGAACATCAAACACATATTCATCTTACCCCAAGGAATATTGTTATGTGGTTTTACGGTCTAAAATTTTGTGTTACCTAATTTCAAACCGTACATTTTACAGTCGCAAATATGAGACATTAGCCAATGAAGCAACGTGTAACATAATCAGCTTTCAAGAGGGCCCTATTTTTCCTACTTTTTGTCTCGCCTTTTCGAAGAAAAAAAGAGACATATGTGTTGCTTTTCCGGCGGCGGCGGCAACATTCAAGTTTTGCGTTTAGGTCATTTTCTCACAAACTGTATGCACTAGACCTTTCAAACTTTGCTTATAGTTGTATCATGGGTGGTACATCGCAACGTGACAAAGCAAATATGGAAGTGACCTTGACCCTCCAAGCAAAGGACAGATAACTTACTAATTTTTAGGTTCAAGTTTTGCATTTAGGTCATTTTCTCACAAACTGTATGCACTAGACCTTTCAAACTTTGCTTATAGTTGTATCATGTGTGGTACATCGCAGCGTAACAAAGCAAATGTGGAAGTGACCTTGACCCTCCAAGCAAAGGGCAGATAACTTACTAATTTTTAGGTTCAACTTTTGCGTTTAGGTCACTTTTTCACAAACTGTATGCACTAGACCTTTCAAACTTTGCTTATAGTTGTATCTTGGGTGGTACCTGGCAACGTGACATAGCAAATGTGGAAGCGACCTTGACCCTCCAAGCAAAGGGCAGATAACTTAATAATTTTTAGGTTCAACTTTTGCGTTTAGGTCACTTTTTCACAAACTGTATGCACTAGACCTTTCAAACTTTGCTTATAGCTGTATCTTGAGTGGTACATAGCAATGTGACAAGGCAAATGTGGATGTGACCTTGACCCTCCAAGCAAAGGACAGATAACCTTATAATTTTTACCTTCAAATTTGGCGTTTATGTCACTTTTTCACAAACTGTATGCACTAAGACCCTTCAAACTTTGCTTATAGTTGTATCTTGAGTGGTTCATTGCAACATCACAAAGCAAATGTGGATGTGACCTTCACCATCCAAGCAAAGGGCAGATAACTTAAATTGTTATAGTAACATCATTTTCTCATGAGCTATAATTCATAATAATGCACTAGATGTTTTAAACCTACCTTATAGCTTAATCTTCGAAAGAAAACATATTCTATGTTGACATAGTTGTGTCTTGGGTAGTGCATCTTTTTGGATGCATGGATTTTTTCTATGACCTTGACCTACTTTTTGGAGCTGATGATTTTTAGCTCTACTGTCCAAGGGCCTCATTTTTTATCTGATCTTTACCAAACTTTAACAGATTGTTAATATCAATGAAAGCTCGGACAAGTTCGAAAACCAGCCAGACCAGTTACAGCGGAGTTATGGCCCTTGATTTAGTTAAAAATGCTATATTTTGCCTCGTTAATACAATATAGGGCTATCATTTTTCATCTGATCTTTACCAAACTTTACCAGATGGTCTGCCTTTTTTTTTCTTTTCTTAGTAGTGTATTTTTTTTGCTTATTTTTTTTAATATATATATTTATATATACCGGTATTTTTTTTATTTTTTCTTATTTTATTTTTTATTATTATTTTTATTATTATAATTTTTTTATATATTTTTTTTTTTTTAAATCTTTTTTGTTTTTGTTTGTTATTTTTGTTTTTGTTTATTTGATTGATTGATTTTTTTTTTGAATTTTCTTTTTTTGATTTTTTGATTTCATTATTTTTGGTGTTAACGCCATGTTAGCAGGAAGCATTGCTATGATTTCTAGTTGTACCTATTGTGTTTTTTTCCGATTCGTTGAGTTTTGATGAAGTTACGGCCCCTTGACATTTTTACTTTTAAAATTCTTGTCGGCACTACTCCTCCTAAACGCCTTGTTGGATTTCGACGAAACTTGGCAGGAAGCATCGGTTAGATGTCTAGTTGTGCATATTGCGCTTTTATTCCAGTTCGCTGAGTTATGGCACTATGACATTTTAGCTTTAAATTTCTTTGTCGGTGCTACTCCTCCTAAACGGCTTGAAATTTGGCAGGAAGCCTCAGTATGATGTCTAGTTGTGCAAAGCGTGGAATATCAATAAAATCTTGGACAAGTTCGAAAACCAGCTAGATATTGTGAGTAACGACAGGTTATGGCCCTTGATTTGTTGAAAAATGCTATATTGTATTTTCCTTTGTTAAATCTGTAGTTACTTCATGTTTTATCTGATCTTTACCATATTTGTTTAGAATGTTAATATAACCCCCCACCCATTTTTATGAAATTTCATTCATAGAAGAAGTGGGACAAATTAAAAAATACCCATGCCAGACTAGACACAGCAGACTTAATGCCCATGATTACCAGGTGAGCAATCTAAGGCCATCCTATCCCAGTTGTTTTTGCAGTGTTTTAAAAAAATAATGATGGGAATTTTATGTCGACAACCCTTGATATAAGAGCCGTTTTAGCCAGTAGAGCATTCACAGGCCCTCTTGGGCCTCTTGTTTTTAATAGAATGGCATTTTGTTTTTAATAGAATAGCATTTTGTTTTTAAACAAATGCACTTAGATGTCATCTCAGCAAAAGCAAACGGCAAACTCCATTGTTTTTAGTTACTAAAATGTTTACAAACTTTCATTTAAGCACCATTGACGTTTTTATTTTTACGTCCAGCCCCCATTAGGCGAGACATGTGAATCCACGGATTTCTTGTTTTATTTGAGCCCTATTTTTCCCTACTTTTATTTAAAATAGCCCTATTATCACTACTTTTGAAAAATGAAACAAAAGAAAAGAAAGGATGAAATAGAAGTAATGTATATCTTCACAGATTATTAACAACAGAATCATTTAGGTATCTTTTCATATGCGTGCACTTTAATGCCACGATGTCTGCAAGGTTTGTTTACATGTTGAGGCTCTATTCTTACTCAAAGGTGTTGTTGTCTTCACTGGATACAAGTACAAATGCAGCCAACATGCAAACATACTACAGCAGACGTTCGTGGCGTGTGAGAATCTGGAAACAGCAGCGAACTTTGTTCACCCTTTTGGGAATGGTACCGGTACCATTCAAAATCGCGTTTTTTTGCCTTAAATTGGGATTTTTTCACTATAACGAAAGCAATCTGTATGTTTACATACTTTGCAAACACATTGTGTACCATGTATACATTCTGTTGTACATGTACTATTTTATTACCCTCACCTAAAGGAATATATATTTCCCGTTTCTTGTGTTTAAAATAGTTTCACTCTAAATATTTAAAATAAATAAATAAATAAAAAAAAATGGATTGGGAATTGTTTCACACCAGTTGGGTAAAAAACATACGTTTTGCAATTAGGAATGGTACTGTTTTTCGGTACCACTTATCGGTATTAAAGGGGGAAAAAACACTGAAGAGGAATAAAAATTCCTACTTTGTCCCTACTTTTTTTTGCAATGTCCCTCATTTTTCCTACTTTTTCGGAACATAAAACCTTACTTTATCCCTATATTGTTGCTTGATGACACTTGAAAGCCTGCATAATAGTTGCAGTAGAATGTAAATTTAGTGTACCTTGTTATAATTCCAGCCGGATCTAGGGGATACACGTGGCAGGAGTGCAGCTACTGTGAAGGTAATCACTACTGATGAAGAAGAGAATAGTTCAGATGTTCCCGCAGTAGTCACAGAGACAAAAAGTACAAATTGTGAAGCTAGTTCCAGTATTAACAAAAGCGCTTTTCTTGGTATTTCCATCAATTCATCTACAACACAACTAAAAAACACTAACAATGCTGACAAAATGCAAACAATCAAATCAAAGGTGAATGCTGAAGCTTGTGGGAAGGTTGTCAGAAATGCTGACAAGCCAGTTGTTGAGATATCAGAACAAAAACATGCCCGACCCACAGACTTTGAGAAAGATAAGAAACACTCCAAACGAGACGCAAATAAAAGTAAATCGGACACAAAAGAAATGAAATCGCAGAAAACCACCAACACTCAAAAACCTAATAAAAGTCCTCGTAAACCCTCTTTAAGATCTCCAGCACAAAGACGACCAGTCAGAGAGAAATCAAGTACAATAATTACTGTTGAAATAGGAACTGATCTGGATATCACACCTGAGGAAGACACAAATACAGATGACGAAGTTGCTTCATCCTCAAAGACAACACCAAAAAGAGTAACACAAGCTTCTAAAGCTCAGACTGAGTGTTCAACTAAGGTTGACATTATCGATCGTCCTGGTACAAGAAGAAGTGGTGGAAAATATACGAGAAATAAGACAACCAGACAAGTCAAAGACAGAAAGCTCGCTGACGAATGCGAGGTATCTGTAGAGATTGGCTGATGGATTCATAAGTCTGAAAAGTTTTTATGATTCTTGGGAATTTGTTGAAACACATTATAATTGTTTTATGCCAGTGAACAATAATATAGTAAAATTGATATAAAAAATGGAGGAAAGTGGGATTGTTGGACCAGGTACGGAAATGGAACTTAACAGAAGTATTTTTATATATAAAGAATTGAGAATTGTTCACCAGATTTATGTACGGGGTTTAACATGACTTTTAACAATATTTAAGTCATGTTTAAAATAAAGATGTGTCGCCATTTACAAATACATATTGGATTGGATCTAAAGCTATACATTGTTACATGTCATTTCCTGACATTTCACTGTTATTCCCCACAAAGTGGATTATGTATTTTACGACGTCACCCTGTATATTAGATGATACTGCTGCTTTATTTAGACACGTGATTCTACATACGTTTTATTGATTATTTTGATTGTTTATGTTAAAGTTGTACATAATTATGTGTTTAAAGCCAAACTAGCGCTGTTATTGTGAGTTCTGAAAAACTTGACAAAACGTGAAAGAATTATCAAAATCGGATGATAATAAAGTTATGACCATTTGGTTTAAACAGTATTTATTCAAGAAATGTGATAAACAATATTTCAAATAATACATGTACAGGATTTGAAAAGAAGCTTTCGATGAAACACGTAAATTCAACTCCTCTCAAAATGGCGGCTTCCATCATATCCGTTTCAATAGAAGCTTCAAATGATCATGTCTTTGAAATTTGATAATTCTTTCACCCTTATTCAAGTTTGTCAAACCTCTCAATATTGAAGATGGTTTGGCTGTGTCGCTACAAATACCCTTCAAAGAAGAACATTATTGAACAATAGCAACCAGTGAAATAATTTTACAATAAATAATTTTGTTTACAAGTGTTTGACACATGTAGCTTCCAAATGCTACTGTCATATAGTATATTTATGTGGGATTTCATATGGCACTCAAAGGATATTCACACACAAATATATATATATATATATATATATATATACACTGTTTCGTTTATTTACACGAGTTGAATTAACATTTATTACATTTCTATGGGTAAAATATCTGGATTTCTCAGTGAACGAAGATTCATAATCGCTAAATAATAATAACTAACTGTGATGTTGAGTCTACAAACCGCCGATAATGTTCAATAAAACAAAATATTTCAGTTAAAATCATAAATAAACAGGATTTAAAATGTAATAGATTATTTATCTGCTAGATTCGATAATAGGGAAATCCTTCACTCAATGGTAGTTGTGTTTTTTTCTCACTCACTGACATCCGCTGATTCGTGAAAAGAACTACACGCCTACCATCTCGAGAAGGATTTCACTATAATGATCCCAGCAGTTAAACACTCCATATTATTTTAAGAGGTGTGGTGTTTTTGTTTCTCTTGTACATGATTATTGTTTGTTTTATTATTAAGGGGAAGTATTTTAGCATGTTAAACAATAGAAAAAAAAATGGTGAAGTTTTCTTACTCTGTATGTTAACCCTATGCAGCCCCTCACAACAGGAAACATATGAGCATTGATAAAAATGATATCAACTTTAAAAGTGATGCGGTCTTGGTTCAGCTAAATTGGCCTATGTAAACACTTTTTATTCAGATATTATTACCTTTTATCCCATTATTTGGTGAATATTTCATACAATGAATTATATAATTTTACAAGAACTCATTTTGTAATAAGTTTATTTTAGGAAGGTTCGAAAATGTCTTTGTATTTTTGCCAGTTTTGATAGAAAGGTTCTAGATTGTTGTTCATAATGGCTCTTTCTTTAAGTGTTTTATAACAGTACACAAGTCTGTTTTTGCAGGCTGCTATAGATAGTGGAGTATTTAGGCGTTTAGAAGAAAATATATAGCACTTATTTCAAGTATTACACTGAGATCATCTGTAGACATACTATTTCCAATCTTAAAAATAACTAACTCCTCAGTGAATGAATTTTAGTATATAACCAATTGTTTACTTGATGTAGAAAGTTCTGTGTATCAGGGCAAGACCATAACAAATGGACCAATGTTTCTCCCTAGTGACAGGTGTGACACAATGGGCTATCTATTGCATTTATGTTATGCAAGTATTTTCCTGTAGGTAAAATTCTATGCATAATTCTAAGTTGAAACCACTGTAATGTAGAACTAGAGGTTGATTTGAAAGGTGCCATATAAATTTCCTTCCATGTTTCTAGCTCCATGTTATACTTTTGTTCCCATTTATGTTTAGAAGGTTGTTCTGTATTTTTAGCTCTACTGATCAGAGATCAGCAGAGCTTATGCCGTGGTGCGGCGTCCGTCGTCCGTCTGTCTGTCCGTAAACTTTTTTTTGTAGCGACAACTCCTCTGAAACTACTGAATGGATTTTCATGAAACTTTACAGAAATGTTGCCCATGAAGTCTAGTTGATCCTAGCAAAAATTCATGTTGATGTGAAATCCAAGATGGCCACCAAATCTAAAAAGAAGTTTTTAAAAAACAAGTTTGTAGCGACTACTTCTTGAAAACGCTAAGTGATATTGATATGGGATTTTTCTAAAATGATCAGCATGACATGATGTTGGTCCTTGTCGAAAATCATTTGATTCGACGTTAAACATGGCTGCCAGTGGCCATCTTTGTTTACATAGAGTTATATAATGAAAACTTGTAGCGACTACTCCTCTGAAACTACTTGACGAATTTTTCATGAAACTTTACAGGAATGTTGCTCTTGATGTCTAATTGATCCTAGCAAAATTTCAGGTTGGTCGGAAATTCAAGATGGCCGCCACGGCTAAAAATAGATTTTCAAAATACAAGTTTGTAGCGACTACTTCTTGAAAACTATAAGTGATATTGATGTGGGACTTTTTCTAAAATGATCAGCATGACATGATGTTGATCCTTGTCTAAAATCGTTTTGATTCTACGTTTAACATGGCTGCCAGTGGCCATCTTTGTTTACAGAGTTATATAGTAAAAACTTGTAGCGACTTCTCCTCTGAAACTACTTGACGGATTTTCATGAAACTTTACAGGAATGTTGCTCTTAATGTCTCATTGATCCTAGCAAAATTTCAGATCGGCCAGAAATTCAAGATGGCCACCACAGCTAAAAATAGATTTAAAAAAAATTAGTTTGTAGCGACTACTTCTTGAGAACTATAAGTGATATTGATATGGGACTTTTTCTAAAATAATCAGCATGACATGGTGGTTATCGGAGTAAAACATTATTTTGATTCGACGTTAAACATGGCTGCCAGTGGCCATCTTTGTTTACATAGAGTTATATAATGACAACTTGTAGCGATTACTCCTCTGAAACTACTCGACAGATTTTCATGAAACTTCACACGAATGTTGCTCTTGATGTCTTATTGATCCTAGCAAAATTTCAGGTCAGCCGGAAGTTCAAGATGGCCACCATTGCTAAAAATAGATTTTCAAAATACAAGTTTGTAGCGACTACTTCTTGAAAACTATAAGTGATATTGATATGGGACTTTTTCTAAAATGATCAGCATGACATTATGTTGGTCCTTGTCAAAAATCATTTTGATTCGATGTTAAACATGGCTGCCAGTGGCCATCTTTGTTTACATAGAGTTATATATAATGAAAACTTGTATCGACTACTCCTCTGAAACTACTTGATGGATTTTCATGAAACTTCACAGGAATGTTGCTCTTGATGTCTGATTGATCCTAGCAAAATGTCAGGTCTGCCGGAAATTCAAGATGGCCACCATGGCTAAACTAGATGAAAAAACAACAACAGTTTTCTGTTTGTAGCGACTACTTCCTGAAATCAAAATCAATCAGTAGAGCTTCAAGGTCATTGACCTCTTGTTATTAAGTATATAGTAAAATTCTTTACTTCTTTTTCTTGTTTTTAGCTCGACTATTCGAAGAATAAGAGAGCTTATGTAATCACCACGGGGTCGGCGTCGGCGTCGGCGTCGGCGTTGGCGTCGGCGTCCCACATCAAGGTTTGCGTGTAAGCTGTGTTTACAAGTGTATATCTCTTACATTTCTTATCCTACCACAACCAAATTTGTTCATGGGCTTCCTTGTAGCATTATCTTAAGGCTGCTTAAGCAATTTTGGTTCCTGTAACCCATGGGCTCCCATGGAACCCAAATTATAATAGCCCATAAAATGTGCCCCATTTCACATCAAATTTTGCGTGTAAGCTGTGTTTACAAGTCTATATCTCTTACAATTCTTACCCTAGCACAACCAAATTTGGCCATTAGCTTCCTTATAGCATTATCGTAAGGGCTGCT